>CAKNXH010063101.1:109989-170417 GCA_932178445.1 Andricus quercusramuli
CGATGTCGCGGCCCTCCTGGCCCGCTCTTGGTGGTCGAGGACGGCGACCCTGGGTGCACGGTCTTCCTGGACCGGTCGCCTGCTTTCCCCTGTCCCGCGTTGGCGGCGCACCTCTGGCCTCGTGTGGCGGTGGCGCTTCGCTTATTGTCGTCCTCCTCTGGGACGGATGCCCCGCGCTGCCCGCTGAAGGCGGCGGCGTCGGGTGCAGGAAATGAGGGAAGTGCCGCGAGAACCTCCAGCCATGAAGGTTCTTATCTTCTGTCACACTTTCCGAACATTCCCGTGGAAGTCACAGGGGCAAGCCCGAAGCTCGCTAGTTTCCCAAAGAACTGTAAGAAATAAACGAAACAAGCACCGCCCGCGCTTGTGCCACCGGAGGTACTTTAGTTTGTTTAAAACGGATCAATTATTGGGGAACACCTGTACTTACTTGGTAGCTGTTGTTCCGATCCTGGTTGTTACTGAAGTCCGTTCTCTCGAATCTCCGACGGTCGCGTGGATGACCTAGACCTGTCACTTTGGCCTGGGCCGATTCGGCTCGCTGGATTCGTCCTGTCACGAAACCGAATTTAAGGCAAGAAAGAAAACTGGGTTGGAAAGTACTAAGCTGGAACACGTGAATTTAAACTGAATAAAGTACTGGAAAAATATTATTCGGTTGAAGGGATCTTTAAAGGATAAGATGCGCGATTATTTTCGAAGTGTTTATTTCCGAGATTGTCGGAGGGAAGAGCGGTACTCTTGCCTCTGTTGCGTCCGTACATAAACTGTCGTCTTCCGATGCTCTCTGACTTTTGCTAGCCTCCGCACGGAGCTGCCTGCGGCCTCACGCTTCCGTGCGTCGACTCTACTCTAACTTTGATTTAATGTATTTGTTTAAAATGTTAAATGTAAATTAAAAATATTACTCATTAATATAGAATTCTAAAAATTTGTACAAAGTCTTATATCTATCCTAACTTCAATTTCCCGAAGCTAGGGCGAATAGAACTGTAGTTCGGTTCCTAAGCTATTTATTATGGTTAAGTAATTAGAAGAATGGTTAAAAATATGGTTATTTACCATGTTACCGATCTACCGCCATATTCGAATTATCATAAACAATATTTAATATAAGAAAGAAAGGTTAATATACTACTTAATTTCAATACCTTGTCAAAAAACTTATTTTGGATTGATGTACGTGTAGACACGAATACATGTGTACACGTACATCAATCGAGTATTCATTAGTTCCTATTTGGCCTGAGGGGAGTTCGTTTAAAAAGGCATTCATGATTATTTCGCAAAACGGGGTCTTTAAAATCTTTTAATTTTAATTATTTCATTACCAAAAGGAATATTGTTATTCCCCTTGATTGGTCGGGAATTTCTGCTTTATTAGAACGAACAATTCCTTAGTTAAACACTTAAAAATTGTTCGTTTAAATGTATGGTTGAGTTCCCCCGTGGTACGGCCCGTGCGTCAGAAAAGGAAGGATAGAGAGAGTGAGAGAGAGAGGAATAGAGTAAGGAAGGAAGCGCGCCTGGGTTGAGAGGTAGGCACGGGCGTACGTGACTTGGCTTGTTGTTAGATTTTTGTGAACACGGCTTGGGGGCACGTGTTTACAGGCTGTCGTCACTCAACCGGGGAAATTTTGCGGCTATTACCGGCCCACCAAGGATAATACGGGGACCCTAACAAAGGAGGGTAGGCAAACTCGTCGCTTTCGAATCTCGGGAATGAGCAATTTGTCATGTAGGACCTTCACTCAAGTTTTCCTATAGAAAACTTGAGTGAAATATCACGTAGACCAAGTGCTTGGATTTCCGAGGTTTTCAATTTGCATGTTTGATATACAACGTAAAGAAGAAATATATATCTACAGAAAATACAACATACCGAGTGAACTTAGTTGCTAATTCGGAGGTTTTGTTTTATTCGAAACATTTATGGTTCTTCGAGCCGGATTATATACAATAGTTTTATATGATGTTAATGGTTTTTGTCTACTTGGTCTAAAATCAATATTCATTAAATATTGATGATTAATTTTTTTGAGTTTTTGACAAAAATCTCTCTACCTCCACTGGGATTTGAACACCAGACCTTTCAGATTTCCGTTCTGATGCTTCAACCAATTAGGCTACAGAGACACGAGAAGATTTTCGGTGTTCAAATCCCAGTGGAGGTAGAGAGATTTTTTTCAAAAACTCAAAAAAATTGATTATCAATATTTAATGAATATTGATTTTAGAGCAAGTAGACAAAAAATTAACATCATATGGAATTAATATTTCACTGGTCAACAACCTTAACATCAGAAATAATAAAATCACTCTCATGTTGGAATCATAATGCAAGTAGAATGAAGTCGACATTCAGCTTGTTAGAGTTTTAAAGAAAATCTTCTTGTGTCTCTGTAGCTTAATTGGTTAAAGCATCAGACCGGAAATCTGAAAGATCTGGTGTTCAAATCGCAGTGGAGGTAGAGCGATTTTTTTTCAAAAACTAAAAAAAAAATTAATTATCAATATTTAATGAATATTTATTTTAGACGAAGTAGGCAAAAAACATTAACATCATATAAAATTAATATTTCACTGGTCAACAACCTTAACATCAAAAATAATAATGTATACAATAGTAACAAGTGTTGTGAAGGATATCAGTGGTATTACCACGAAAATCAAGAAGAAGCCACGGAGGGTGAGCAGAGTCCAGTAGGAATTCAATCTAGAATTAAGATCACCTTGAAAAGAGTAGGGGTATGCAAAGCTCAAAATACACTTATAAAAAATTTGCTAGCTACATATCAACACCCACCTCAAGAAATCCACAAGGCAGAAGATCGCCTGCAAAAATATCTTGAGTTATTCAAGGACTTCCAAGAACTGTTGAAAGAACTAGAAGCATTAGATACAGAGGACCAAAATGATTCAATAGGAATCAGGTGTGAGGTAGAAAGTAAATATTTAGGAAATATCGCAGAGCATGAAAAACTGAAGACAATTGCTAGAGAAGAAACAATCACAGATGCCCGGTCAATATCAGAAGCCGTCACAGACTCTATTATTATCCATCGACGAAGATTAAAATTGCCCGAATCGACATTGCCCACCTTTAACGGGGAATACGAAAACTGGATGTAATTTAAGGCAGAATTCGAAGAAATGATACACAATCAAATTGACATCAGTAATGTTGATAAATTTACTTATCTTCGTCGAGCCACCACTGGTCCAGCACTCGATAAAATGAAGGTTCTTGCCATCACTGCAGACAATTATAGTCACGCTTGGGCACTTCTCGATAAGACGTACTCAGATCAACGACTTATTATCTCGAGGCTTAGTAATCTTCTTTCCTACCTCCCAAAACAAGAACATGAAACAGCTAGCGGATCATCAAAACTAGTAGACGACACCAGACAACACAAAGAGATGCTCAAATTCATGGATGTAGAGATAAATTACGAACTTTTAGTAACTCTTTTGGAGCGGAAGCTATTTCGAACCACTGCATATGATTGGGATGAGACAATCGAACAAGGAATTTTCCCTAAACTCGACAGCCTTCTAGAATTTCTCTCACGAAGAGCTGCACGCTTGATTAATCGAGGAAGCAAAAAACACAGACGGCTCAAGGTTAGCAAACCTATGGAAATAGAGGTAAAAAGAGACCTTAGGCCCAAGCATTTGCAATTCACACCGAGCGATCATGTCCTACATGTCAAGGAAACAAGCATCCTTTTTTTCAAATGTGACTCATTCAAAAATCTTATTCCTGAGCAACGCATCAAATTTGTTAGGAGTGTTGCCTTTTGATTTAATTGCCTTAGCGACAACCATCGAGCAATAGACTGTTATGCAGCCTCAAACTGTCGGTCATGTGGAGAAAGACACAATACTTTAATTCATGTGGCTTTCATGCAAGAAAAAAATCTACGCAAGCAAACAGCAACACATAAAGACAAAACTTCAACACCTAACTCAGAACAGGTGCAAGATTGACAATCCAAGAGAAGGTTCGTGAAACACAAATCATTTATCAGTCACAAACATAATAATCAAATCATCACTAGAGCAATAATTAATGTCATCAACAAGCACCACGAACCCATTCGATGCCGGGCACTCCTTGATACATACTCAACATCAAATTTCATGACAGAAAATCTAGCAAAGAAACTTGGGCTTCCAAGGCTTAAATGTGTTATTCCAATAGTTGCCTTTAATTAAATGTCAACATCTACTAAATACATTATAACAGCATCAATCCTATCAAGAGATGGCAATTATGAAAAAAACATTGCAATTCTTGACGGTACCGGTCATTGCAGGCTGCATACCGACAGAAATCATTTCTGGAGAACACATCAAGATACCAAAGAATCTGAAACTTGCTGACCCAGACTTCTATAAGCCAGGATCCATTGATATGCTTTTGGGAGCAGGACCCACACTATCACTTTTCTGTTACTCACAATATGATCTTACACCCAAAGATGGGCCAGACTTGATCCTTAAGAAAACTCGCCTCGGTTGAATAATTGGGGGCAACACCAATACCTTCAATGAAAACATAACCCATCAGACGTTCATCGTGACTACGGATTTTGATTTATCTAAATTTTATTAAATTGAAGAAGGTCCAAGGCAGATTCACCTTTCACTCGAAGAGCAAGCTGCTGAAGACCACTTCACACAACATCACACACAAGACTATACTGGTAGATATGTCGTAGCTCTACCTTTCAAACCAGATCAAGAAAAATTAGAAGAAGCAAGGGAGCAAGCACTAAAACGTTTTCATGCCTTAGAAAGAAAAGTAAATCGAAATGTAGTTTTGAATGAGCAATACATTCATATAATCCAGGAGTATTTAACGTTGGGTCACATGTCCAAAGTCGGAGATGTAACCGACGACGGATTTTATTTACCACATCACGCCGTAGTCAAAGGAAACAGTCTCAAAACTGGAGTACGAATGTTATTCGATGGCTCAGCTAAGACACTCACAGGAATCTCCCTAAATGACACTTTGATGGTGGGACCAACCATTCAAGATGACATTTTCTCATTGATTCTGAGATTTAGAAAGCATCAGTATGTCTTAACTCGAGATATTGAGAAGATGTATCGTCAATTTCTCGTACGTGAAAAGGACCGACGATATCAACGAATTATTTGGAGAAATGAAAATGGAGAAATCACAACATACGAACTCAACACAATCTTTTTTGGACTCTCAGCAGCTCCATTTGTAGCTCTCCCATGCTTGTAACAGCTGGCAAATTATTGTCAAACAATATCCAAGGCTTTCCCAAATATGACTAAATGACTTTTATGTTGTCGATCTCATAACTGGTTTCAAAACTATGAAAGAAGCAGAAGAGGCACAAGAAGAAATGAATGATTTGTTGAAAGAAGGAGGTTTAAGTCTTCGTCAGTGGGCGTCAAATAAACCCCAACTTTAAGAAGGCATCGCCCCAGAAAACATTAATCAAAGGTTGCAACTTACTGATGACAAAACACTAAAGACATTGGGAATTGTTTGGAACTCAAGGTCAGACACTATAGCGTACACAGCAAAAACAATCATCCCGAAACATTTTGTAACAAAATGCACCATATTATCTGAAGTAGCTACGATCTTTGGTCCACCAGGTCTATTGGGACCAGTGATACTTAAGGCAAAAACAATAATTCAAAAACTTTGGGTAGCCAAAGTTGACTGGGATGAATCCATTCCATGCAGTATTCATACAGCCTGTATATACATTAAATCAGTTGATGCATTCGGCCAAAGTGAAGTATATCTTCTCTGCTCTCGATGTCGAGTCGCCCCATTAAAAACGATAAGACTGACTCCACGATCATACTGCAATGGGTAAACACAGAACCCCATACTCTTAAAACATTTGTTTCTAATCGAGTTGCAGGTATTCAAAAAGGTACACAAGGTTGGCAATGGCGACACGTTCATTCAGAAGATAATCCAGCCGACGCGCTTTCAAGAGGCCAACAACCTGGTGAATTTATTCGCAACGTGATGTGGCAACATTAGGGTGTTTCTTATTTATACTTGGTGCATTTTTCTTCTTGAATTTCTCTGCTCTCACCCCCCAGTTTTGTTTGAATGCCCAAAAAAACCTCTTCAAATTTGAGCAAAGTTGGTTAATATTTAGGGGTCACGCAAAGGCCATGAAGTTTCACATTGATTAAACATGGGGAAAAGTCAGCTGTTTGTAAATCTAATATTAAAACGCGATAATATGTTCCAATAATTCCGTGTTTTAGTATATTGTTCAGAACTCATCAGAGAATAAGAATCAATCTTAAATTTTGAGGTTGAATAATTGTAAGCCACTCTTATGGGTCCCCCAAAAAAACCCCATAAGTGACAAATGTGAATTTTATGTGATATTGCGGCTTATTTAGACTTTTGAAGAGTTTTTTTTTAAATAAATAGTCATTGATCAGAAATTTACGAATACCCATTTATTTTTAACTAATATTCGATTGTTTAAACGATTTTGTAATTGTTTAAATATTGGTTTATTTTAGTTCACTCGCGAAATGAACGTATTTTCTAGACTTTATGAGTTATTCAATCAATAATAACAATGAAATAATTTTGCAATTATTTAAGTAATACGTATTTGCTCAATCATATATTTTACCTAAAAACCGGAGAATCATTTTATCTCACTGAATTTTCGACAAATTTTAATATTTTTAAGTACTAATTTGTTTATTATGAATAATCGTAGACGTTTAAACAAATTGAAATTTTTAAAACAATTTTTTTGTTCAAATATTTTTTTGTGCTATTTTTCGAAAGACTGAAATATTTTTATGTTCTACTTTGCTTTTCAAGAATACTCTTAAATGTCTAAACAATTTAAAATTGTTAAGAAATATATTTTTAGTTTACGTTTTTTATCTTAAGTGCGGACAAAATGCGTTTTTTTATTTTCCCAGAGATTTATTTGTCATGAGTTATCTGCTTGTTTTGCAGGAACGATCTTAATTTTTTATGCAATTTTGAATATTTTCTCGTGCAGATTAAAAATCGGTACTGGAAAAATCTGACACTATCCCTTTAAGCTGGGCTGAAGCATTTTAGTCACGTCTCTAGAAGCCTAGAAGAGGATTCTGGGTATAAATAAATCATATAATTCGAATAAACCAAAAATTTTGTCTCACAAGTCTAAACATTGAAGTAATCTGTTCGATCCTATGGATTTGTACAATAGATAATCCTTTGCTCAACGGGATATCGTCATCTGACGATCATGTCCGTACCTGAGTAGGATGCGATGTTGCCAGAGTTAATAGTTACTTTTCCTAAAATTTGCCGTCTGACGTTTCCAAAGGGATACAATCTTTGATAACTTCTTGCACTTAAACACTCCAGTGGCAGGGTGAGTCAGTGCGATTCTTACCTTCGACGCGTATAGATGTATCAAGTAGTAAGCAATTATGCTTTCTCTTCTTTGAAAGTATAGTTAAGTTGTGTTACTGTAGTGTGGTTAAGTGATTAAAGTGGCTTTAATAATTAATTTAATTCAAAGTGGAACTTCGAGAAGATTTATGTTTGGTTGGAAGTTACATCAATCAAATTGTCGGTCATAAGCTGCCATCTAACAGATAAGTTTTAGGTGCCTTGCTTTTTAAAACTCGAAAAATACAAAAAGAACTGCGAGAAAGTGCGACTTTGGTGATTGAGGAAACACTGAATGTTTGACAAAGAGCAGGAATACCAACAAAGGAAAAACAACATTGCATATCAAAACTTAAAATTTTATCTGTCGAATGGAAGAACCTTCGCAAAAGTCGTTTAAAGAAAACTAAAACACAAAGGAAGAAGGAAGCATGGTTTCTGAAAGTTTAGATGATCTATTTGATATTGCTCAGGCAAATGCAATAGAGTTAATGACGATAGAGGAAGACAAACAGTTTTTGAATTTGCAAAGGCAAAAAGGCCGACCCAGGCTAGATAAGCGAAATTGATGTAGAATTGGCTGAGAAGGAAGATCGATTGGAGAAAAGATTGGAATGTGAGCACTTGAGGAAAGAAAGTTCTCTCCAGGATATGATACAAATAGGTAAGAACTTAAAATAATCAAAATATATGAGCAAGAGATTTATTTTCTTTCATTTTATTTTATTGATTACGTTTAAACTGAAATAGATGTGAGTATTAATTCCAAGTACGTCAATTTCAGATGAGCTTGTTGAACTTTTATCTTCCTCAAGTCTAAGTAGTGGAGGAAATGCATTTATCGAAACTACAGCTACACAGGAAACTCTAATGTGTCCATCTGATAAAAAAAACAGCGAAATAATTCATTATTACTCAGAAACTGGCCTCAGAATTGGACAAATGTAAAGTGCGTGACAGAAATGCAGTGCATATTTTAATGGCAACTGCTGAGGCATTACGTCATAATACCAATGTTCTCGTTATGAATCGATCATCGATTCAGCGAAGTCGTCAAATTTGGCGTGAAAAATACGCTAAGAAAATTTGGGCCGAATTTCCAGTTTCTGAATTCGAAGCGTGCATTGTCCACTGGGACGGAAAATTGCTTCCCGACTTGACGGGAAACGAAAATGTTGATAGATTACCCATTAGAGTGACAAGCAATGGGGCTGAAAAACTTCTTGCCGTTCCAAAACTATCTTCTGGGACAGGACGAAATCAAGCTAATGCTGTATATGAATCACTTGAAGAATGGACTCTGACAGACAATGTTGTTGGTCTTTGCTGTGATTCAACTGCATCAAATGCAGAGCGACTGAGTGGAGCTTGCGTTTTGTTGGAACAAAATTTAGAAATAGTACATTGTGTTACAAGTGCGTGAAGTTGAACATTCAAAGAGAGGTCCAGAGTCCAAGACTCGACTACGGCTTGCACGCACTCGCCTTCGGCTCGTGCGTTCGCCTCCGTCTCGTGCTACAAACTTCACACGAGTGGAATGTCTTCCAGCACATGTCACACACGATATTTTTCGCAAAAAATGCATGAAAATGCAATGAAAAATACGATATGGAGGTCCTTGGCGTGGGGGGGGGGGGGGTCCAGGACGCAGCCCTGGTGGGAGTGCAGGGGGCAAAGCCCCTGATGGGGGGTTCGGGGGGCAAAGCCCCCTGACTAAGAGAAAACCACCAAATATTGAGTTACAATGTTATTACATTAAACTTAAACTTTAAAAAAACAAAAAAACATTGAGTAACGTGTTCACACTATTGAGGGTGCACCTATATTCATATCGACTGGTCGGATGTTTGACAGCTTTTTATGAGCGTCATGAAAACAAATGTGATCAGTTGAGTTGCCCGGGAAACGCCGCGTAATTGTTTCACATGCCGTGTGAATATTAATTCTCGAACTAAAGATAAGCGCTCGTAAATGATTCAATGCGGGAATATTCCCGCACAAGTGCGGGAATGTTACGTTCCCGCACGCTACTCTCACAGTAGAGGAATCTGCAATTTTCCGTACGCTTTATGGACACGGAATATGGCCATTTTCATGCATGTGTTGCAAAAAATATTTATTATATTTGATTTGCAGACACCACATTCACGAGATTATATTAAGATGCGCGTTTGAGGAACAGTTCGGAGAGACATCGGGACCCGCAGTACCAATATTCAAGGATTTTCAAAATGCATAGCCCAGAATTAATGTCATAAATTACCAGCCTGGAATAAAGGATGAAGCAGTTAAATCAGCATTGGAAGATGTTTCAGGAAGTATCACGGATTTTGCAATTAAATGTTAACAAAACCCTCAATGTAGGGAAGATTATAGGGAATTACTCGAGATAGATGTCATTTTTCTCGGTGGCACTGCACCACGTGGAGTGAATTTCCGATCTCCAGGAGCTATACATCATGCTAGGTGGATGGATAAAGCCATTTATTGTATTAAGTTTTTTCTTTTTAGACATCAATTTCAGATGACAACATTTGATAAAAACGCTTGCTGAGATGTTTGCATCTTTATCCTAAGATCATACGTTGAAGCTTAGTTTCTTTCGCCAACTGCTGTGCAAGCTCCATATCAAGACCTTCAATTTTTTAAAAAGCTTTACGAGTATGAAAAAATCGTTTCGAACATTTCCCATACAGCAGTCAAAAAGTTTTGCAGTCACTTATGTTATTTGACACCAGAAACATCAGCACTGGCATTCTTTGATTCAAAAGTACCTCTGGCATCGAAACTGAAAATGGTTAAGGCTCTTAAATCTTCCAACATTTCCGATGATGATACAAAACGGCTGATTATTGATCCGAATGATGTTCCGAATTTCATTCAGAAAGGTATTGAAGACTTCATTACACTCAAGTCTGGAAAATTGTTCGGGCGATTTAATATACCAGTGTCTTTTCTCCATACGCCTCCAGTGGAATGGGAAAACAACGAAGGATACCAAAAAGGACTGCAAACGCTGAAACACCTGAAAGTCGTAAATGATACTGCAGAAAGGAGCGTCAAATCAATGACTGATTACAATAAGGAAAATTACGAGGAACGAAGAACAGAAGCAGTATTTGTTGCAAGTTATCAGTGCCTATCGCCTTCGATTGCCAGATGCTAAGAAGAAGACACTGGCGATGAAGGAATGAATATTAATGCTCAATTTCTACAGGCCCTCAAAACAAAAAAGTTAGAATAAGGCAATAACGCATCTTGTCCTCTCTACTAATGAAAAACATACAAAATCGGTAAAAAAGATTTTAAACAATTTCAAGTTGCTCAAACATCTACGAATATTCACAATAAACAAATTAGTACTTGAGAATATTAAAATTTGTCGAAAATTCAGTGGAATAAAATGTTTCTTCGTTTTTTTTAGGTAAAATATATGATTAAACAGATATGTATTATTAAAATAATTGTAAAATTATTCAATCAAATTATTTTATTGTTATTATTAATTAAATAACTCATAAAGTCTAGAAAATACGTTCATTTCGCGAGAACCCTGAAAAAACAAATATTTAAACAAATTAAAAATTGTTTAAACTATTGAATATTAGTTAACAAATGACTGGGTATTGGTAAATTACTGATCAATGATTATTCATTTTTAAAAAGCGTCAATAAACCGCAATATTACGTAGAATTCACATTGGTCACTAATAGGGTTTTCATTCGGGACCCATAAGAGTGGCTTAAAATTATTCAACCTCAAAATTGATGATTGATTCTTATTCACTGATGAGTTCTGAACAGTATACTAAAACACGGAATTATTTGTAATATATTATCGCGTTTAAATATTAGATTTACAAAAAGCTGACTCTTTTCCCATGTTAAATCAATGGGAATCTTCATGGTCTTTGCGCGACCCCTAAATATTCAAATATTCAAACAAAAGTGGGGGGTGAGAGCAGAGAAATTCGAAAAGTGAAAAATAAGGGCCACCCTAGGCGACATGGTCCAAACTGGTTGAAAGGTCCTGAACACACCATTCCAGCATGCACTGAAGACCTTGAAATCAAGAAAGCCACGTGTCTTACGATGTCTATTGACATCGTTGGGCGAGACACCCTTAAGCCCAAGCCTATTGATTCCACTATGGGCCAGGCAACCGAAATTTTGGCAAAAATTCAAAAAGTCTACGGATTTGGCTAAAAATAGATACTCAGGGGTTTTCTGGGTAGCAGATTACGAATACGCAGTCAAAAATTCAAAATTCAAAATGGCGGACTCAATATGGCGGCGAAGATTTTGAAAAATATATGGAATCGACAAAAAATAGTTACTCGGTGGTTTTTGGGTCACTGATTACGAATATGCAGTCAAAAATTCAAAATTCAAAATGGCAGACTCCATATGACGGAGAAGATTTTCAAAAATATATGGAATCGACTAAAAATAGTTACTCAGGGGTTTTTGGGGTCTTTGATTATGAATATGTAGTCAACAATTCAAAATTCAAATTGGCGGACTCAATATGGTGGCAGAGATTTCAAAGTATCGTCGGATTTAGCTAAAAATGGTTACTCGGGTGTTCTTGGGTTATCTGATTATGAATATGTAGTCACAAAAATCAAGATTCAAACTCTGACAAAATGTGTTGCTATATTATTGTAAGTCCCCATGTCTCTCACAAAATGGGGTGCTGGATTATTGTGAGTCCCTTGCTTCTCACAAAATGGGGTGCTGGATTATTCATTATTATAAATAATATTCAATTTCAATACTTTGCAATAATTAAGATGATTGTTTATTTGTAAAAATATTAAAATTGTTCAGATTTTCTCTATATTGGGTGGCAGAGTGAATTGAACGTTTGCGTGGCTTCAGGAAAGAAGCTCGCGCGCTCGGCTGCTTGGAACAAATTTTTTCTTTCGCGAGTGGAAACGGGCAAAATAGGGCACATCAAGCTTAAAGAATACATCACAGTGAGTAAAATGGTACCGCATTTTTCTCATTTGGGTGTGAAGTTTCGGAGTGGAGAGAATCGAAAGCGCGCACTTGTGAAAAGTATCAATTGACGACTAGATGCATTATGCATACTATATACTTCTGTATGATGTTTTACAGATATTGTAGTCATTTCGTAACCTTTCAAGACATATTAAATCAAGAATGTATTTAAACAAATTAATATTAGGAAATAATTTGAAAATATATTACTTTTTGCATTATATCGCACATTATTGATTTTACATGATTTCCCATGATCAACACAGCACGGATTGATATTAAAAATGCATATATATGTAAGAGTCGGGTTTTCAGTACTTTGGAATATATACAAAACAATAAATAGTAGCCTGTCTTCAAATTCCATACTTTGTTTTTGGCCAAAATTTCGGTCGCCTTGCCCATAGTGATTCACGCGAACTTAATGATTCGATTCTACTTATTGTTCAACAAATTCAACGGATGGCATTCTCCAAAGAGATCCAGGCTCTAGAGAAAACAGTACAACCAATAAATCCTGCCAGCAGAAACATTGCCTTCAACCCGTTTACCGACAACAAAGGAATATTGAGAGTTGATGGACGACTACAGAATTCATAATTAACATTTTCTCAAAGGCACAGTGCCATTTTACCAAAAAACAACCATGTAACTGACTTGATCATAAAACACGAACATTTGTCACACCTCCACCCTGGAGTACAGACGACTCTGTATGCCGTACGACAAAAATATTGGCCAGTGGATGGCCGAAATCAAGTCAGGAAGAATATACGCAAATGTCATCGCTGCTGCCGTGCAAACCCACCGCCTACCAATTATATTATCGGGAATCTACCAAAGGCCCGAATATCAGGAGAAATGCGACCATTCATTAATGTTGGAGTGGACTACTGTGGGCCTTTCTACATCAAAGAAAAAAAAATCCGCAACAGAAGTAAAGTGAAGGTGTATATTGCTGTCTTTATATATATATGGCAGTCAAGGCAGTACATCTCGAACTTGTCAACGATTTGACTACAGAGGGTTTTATTGTCGCCCTTGATCGTCTTATAGCACGACGAGGTAAACCAAGCAAAATGTACTCAGACAATGCTACTAATTTCATCGGTACCAACAATGAACTTCGGGAAATTGTAGCGTCACTTCAAACACCTGAACAAGCTGAAAAAATAATGTCTCATCTCACTGATCAAGGAATCGATTGCCAATTCATACCGCCCTTGTCACCACATTTTGGTGACATTTCAGAGGGCGCTGTTAAGTCGTTCAAACACCACCTCGTTCGAGTAGCAGGCAAAGAACTAATGGCATTCGAAGAACTAAATACTCTGATTATCAAAGTTGAAGCCATCCCGAGGGGCGATTCACTCTGAAATCAGACGACGCTGAGTTCAGTGATTTCACCTGATCTCCACTGATATCCGCTTCTGAATTCAGTGAGCTCATTTTTTAACTCACCGAGGAACTCATCGTGCGTCTCCCTTCTATGCATGCGAAAGAAGGCAACGCATGGGTTTCCATGGCGACGTAATTTCCGGACTGCTCAGTGAGTGCGAGTGATTTCAGTTTTGAACTCACTATGTTCACTCTTTAATTCGCTGATTTAAGTCTTGAATTCTGAATGAATAGCCCCTCGAGCCATCCTTAATTTAAGGCCACTCATTACGATATCAGCAGATCCAAAGGATATCCAAGCACTTACACCAGGTCATTTCCTGATTGGGACTACACTAACAGCTCCACCAGAACAAGATCTCAGTGATGAAAGGCCAAGCTTGCTGTCAAGGTGGAAACTCACCCAAAAAATGAAGCAAGACTTTTGCTCACGTTGGCATAAAGAATATTTAAATGAGTTGATCATCAGAAAGAAAAGGACAACGGGTACTCATGACATTCAGATCGGACCTATTGTTTCACTCAAGGAAAACAATATCCCACTAATGCAGTGAAACTGGGACGCGTAATTGACATCTATCCAGGAAACGATAAAATAGTTCTCGTTGTATCCGTAAAAACTGCCACGGGCGTGTATGAGCGAAATGTGAGAAAATTCACATCATTACCAATTACCTAATCACTGAGAAGGGTTGATCGCTGAAGGTCTCAACGGGGGGAGTGTGTTTCATACTGGAAAATAATATTTTGTGTTATATATTGTCTTTGCTTTGTTTTTTTCCTTTCTAGTTTCAATTAAAGTTATTGCTGGATTTAATAATACATGCGACCTTCGTTTGCAGGCTCTCAGGATGGTTCCCAAATTTGCCATATTCTTGGAAATTATTTACCTTTGTTTTCTATGCTCGAGCCTTTTATTACTGTGAATTATTTTAAAGTTGATTGAATTAATTGAAGAATTAGTTATGAAAGGGAAAGTGATGAGACGGCCCATAATCAACCTTGGGAAATCAACGTTCCTGTCCTTTTTAGAAAGTTGAAGTTTTCTTTTTCCTCGGCCCTACATCAATACAATTTGATAATAGAGAGATGAGAGGGTAATCCTGGGAGTCTTTGCTTAATAGAAAAAGAGAGTTCAGTATTAATTCGAACGTGAATAGAGAGAAGTCTTTCCGAGAAAATTTGTATCAAGTGTTAAGGCATTTGAAGAATATACCATGAAAAGTAACCACAAAAATGCAGTCTAAGTCATTACGAAACCATCATTGTCCCTCATAAATAAAAAATATATATACAGAAAATACAACATACCGAGTGAACTTAGTTGCTAACTGGGAGGTTTTGTTTTATACGAAACATTGAGTATATCTAAAAAAAGCATTGCTCTACCGCTAATTGAACCAAAATTATGGCCGTTTGATATGACCCTTTTTTATGAAATTTAGTTTAACATCAATTTTATAAACAGAATTTCTTGTTTTTCAAAAGAACTCATTTCCTCAGCATTTTAGGTTAAAGTTGCCAGTAAGTTATTCGGAAAAAACTTAATTTTGAGTAAATCTAAAAAAAAACAGTGCTCTGGCTGTAATAGAACCAAAATTATGGCCTCCTGAACATCACGCTTTTTATGGAATTTTGTTGAATTTTTTTTTCTTTTCTGGAGCATGCGATATGAAAAAATGTTTTTGTCCGACCCCCTTGAAAACGCGCCATTGCATGCACGTTAAGCAGGCGTGAAGTGGCTGCTTCTGGCCCAGTGACGTTTGCGCATGCTCACTCCGTCGCCGGGCCAACAAAAACTTTACGCCCGCTACCCATGAAAGTTTACGCCCGCTAAACATACGCTGCACTGAGCATAAATGGCAATTTTTTTCAACAAATTTTTTTTTTCAAACATTTTTTTTTCACCAAATTTTTTTTTCAAAATTTTTTTTCACAAATTTTTTTTCACACAAATTTTTTTTCAAAATTTTTTTTTCACCAAATTTTTTTTCAGCAATTTTTTTCATAAAAATTTTTTTCCAAAATTTTTTTTACACAACATTTTTTCACACAACTTTTTTCAGAACATTTTTTTTCAAAGATTTTTGTTTCAAATTTTTTTTCAAAAATTTTTTTTTCATTTTTCTTCAAAAACTCCACTCTATGCAATATAAAATTAGTATTATTCGTTACCACCTCCTAACAACTTTTTCGGACGGGCGTTGCAAAAAATAGCGTGTGATACACGTGCGCCTATAGGCGTGTGATTGCATCATTCGCCTGCGGCTTATGCTGCAAAATTCACATGCTTGTTTTCAAGGAGGGTAGGACAAAAAGTATAGTGTGTATCAAGGGCGTACGGCTATTTTGACGAGTGTGAACTTGTCGCCCGAGCGAATACGCCCTTGATACACAATGTACTATTTTATCATACATATTGTGTATCTTGTGGTTGAACTAACTGAAGAATTAATCAATTTAATTATGAACTGAATACTTTTATCAACTATATTATGAAAACATGATTGTGAGCTCAAAATGAGTGAAGGCATGTGCACATAATGCACGTTGTAGCCTGATTGCGTAGTCTGGATGATTCTTAGAAACTTTATATTTTGTCCAGACGGCTTTGAAATCTGAGTGAACAGACTCCATCATGTACAATGCTCAGGAACTTATTTATTTTTAAAAACGAAATATTATATATTAGGCTCCAAACCCGAAAACGCCCAATGGGCATTTAAACCGCACGCACCTAGGATTGGGCATTTATAAATGCCCCGAACTAGGTGAGAGCGCTTTTGAGTGCACCGAACTAGGTGTGGGCATTCTCAAATGCTCCCACCTAGGTGCGGCAAAACTGAAACGACCCGAACCCGTCCTACTTGTCTTCAGATACAGAGAATGCGTTTTGGGAAATATAAAAATTTTTCCTTGTGATAAAGAGCAAGTATTTTTTTCTAGGCACATTCTGAAGCACCTTCACCTGGTGAAAGTCAAGGATGAAAAAAAAACAGTTATCATATACTAGATCACTAATGTTATAAAGTGATAAAGACGATATAATCACTATTTTTATTATTATAGTTATGCCAACATTTGACAAACATTTTTAATGAAAGTTAGGTGCATAACTGTCCATTATTTGTCTTATTTAGATGTTTCAAAATAACATTCCCTAAACAGATAGCCAATATGTAATAATAGTAAAATCAATCTAAATTACCAGAGAGTATGAATTTTCAAGAAGAAAACAAATTTTCAACCAAAAATTTGAATTTTTAACAAAACATTTAGATTTTCAGTTGGAAAAATTAGTTTTTAACAACATAAAAACGAATTTTCAACTAAATTTATGAATCTTTAACCAAAAAAATGAACTTTTCAGAAAGCGTTTCCACTGTTAACTGAAATTTCAAACCTAAAGAAATGAATTGTAGACAAGAATATAATGATTCATATTTAGAAAAACAAAATGCTTCAATTTAAAATAAAAAATAACTGCATTCAACCAATAGAAAAGCATTTTCAGCAAATTGCTTGAATTCTCTACTGGAGCATATAAATTTTCAATTGCAATTATTCTTGCATTTTCAAATAGAGAAACTTATTTTTGCAGCAAAAAATCTTTTTTTTTTGATAAAAAACTAGTAGTTTCGTTGAGGCACATTCTGAAGCACAGAATCCTGATCAAAGTCAAGGATGAAAAAGAGAAAGGCTTCACATCCCAGATAACTAATCTTGAAAAGTGATAGAGAAGATATAATTACTATTGTTATTATTATTGTTATGTCAACATTTGTTAAACATTTCAATAAATATTAGGCACGTAAATATTCATAATTTTTTTTAGATTATTTAAGATAACATTTCTTAAACAGATAGCCAATGTAATAATAGTACAATTCCAATTTACTAGAGAATATGTATTTTCAACGAAAAAGTTAATTTCCAACAAATAATTTGAATTTTCAACAAAACATTTAGATTTTCAGTTGAAAAAACTAATTTTTAACAAGCAAAAAACGAATTTTCAACGAAAGTTATGAATATTCAACGAAAAAACTGAACTTTTCGGAACGTAGTTCCACTTTTAACTACAATTTTCAACCCTAAAAAGATTACTTGTAAACAAACAGATAAAAATTAATATTTGAAAAAGGAAATATTTTAATTAAAAGTAAAAAATAACACTGTTTTTGTATGCGTACGTAGCTACTTTAGAATTTGTCATATTTAAACTCAATGTGTTGAGCTAATTCTGGAAGACTGCTTAGATTATTCATAAGAACCTCAATACCGGCATAAAGCCCCGGTTCAAAGGAATGCACAATGGGCTTTTTCCATCCAAGATAATGCCTTTTTTCATTTTTCGCAAATTTTCCCACTTCAGTGTGATGTATTATGTTTTCTATACTATACGTTGTATCTCCATCATTCACCTTATCTGCTCTGACACTAATGGGTACATTATATTTGTGAAGAATCTATTTCTCAATAGATTTTCTATTTCTACGATCGCCATCATACATTGGGTATTCAAGACCTACAGTTCCAGCGTCCATTAGGACGATACGATTTTGAAATAAATCATCGTGTCTCACATGAAGAAACGTACGAGGAAGTTGTATTTCTGTGAGTGCTACTACCCACTGTCCTTGTGAGCGGATTTCATTTGGCAATTGTGTCAGAAAATTGGAAGTGGTATTCCCGGAAAATATTTCATACTACTATTGCTTGGTAAAATAAGGTAAATTTGATCGACATTCAATTTCACAAGCTTTTTAAATTCGAGGCGGGAATCCACGAATTAAATTTATCAGGATAGCCCAACCAATTGACAAGAAATTATTTTTTGTTTCCCTTGCCTTTAGTCTCTAATATTTTTTCAATTTCAAATTCTTCCTGCTCGATATTTGTATTTTTTACACCAGTCAATTCTTATTCATAAAATATTCCTTCTATTTCTTCCCCTGCTAAATTTCTCAACTCATACATGTAGGGTGCTTGATTTTTTCTTGTAATAGTTCGTCTTATAATAAATAATTACTTACCCCAGCCAGACTCATAACCTTTCTCAAAGACGCCTTCCTCACGACTGATTCTGAAGAGATCGTCTACACTGTATTTAGGCTTCCTTTCGGCTCTTTTTTTTTCTTTGCAGAAGCGACGTTGAAAATTTGCTCTAGCTTCTGTTACATTTGATAAATTTACTTCAGACGATGTCATTCTAATACTGGAATGACGAGCATTATTGCATGCATTCACAAGTTGTTGTAAAGCATCAATATAGGGTCGCGTGTTTTTATGCGTAAAATACCTCCACATATGCTCTTTGAATGTACGATTGAAACGCTCTACTACGGCTGCCTTAACATTGGGATCCCGCGTTACACGGTATTTTATGCCATTATCCGCCAAATATTTTTGGAAAGGAACTCCTAAGAATTCCGTTCCTTTGTCTGATTGTAAGCAGAAAGTTACTCGATGATTACTTCTTTCCAAAATACATTCAAAAGCATTTTATTTATATCTATGTCCGTTTTTCAGTAAGCTTGTGGTTGGGGGAGATAATCAGTGAGATTTCCGGGGGGGGGGGGGGGGTATCGAGGTTGACGCACAGGATACGGGATATTTTCGGTAATGTTCGACGTGCGAGCCTTGGAGTGGGAATCCCTCTTTGTTGAGTAGAAGAAGGAAGGAAGGATCACGGGGGGGGGGGGGGAGCAAACATGTGCTGCCGGGCCCCGTCTCTAATTACGAGGGGGTGGTCGAGGAGTGGGGTTCCGTTGTGATTGGGATGCCAACAATGCATTCAATCCTCCCATGCCTTGGGGCAAATTACGCTGACAGGTGGGAAGGAGGGAGGGGGCGGAGATGTAACCCTTTTGATGTCTTCTTTTATGAGTTTCCTCCACGCAGTCAGACCGTCCATCATTATATGGACTAAGACGGGGAAGAGGAGAGACGTGTGCGACGAGTGCGTCGACTTTGTTTTTTTTTTTTTTTTTGAGGTGGGGGGTGGAGGTTGATCCCTAAGATTCTGGGTCTCGATGGCGAAGAATAGATCTCGGCGGAGGTAATTCAACTCGTGGTGAAATATGCAGTCTCCATGGACGAGGGGGTGTATTATTACAATGCACTATCACCGGCTGGGTAAACGCGGGGTCGTGGCTAGTGATGCTCCTCGGCGGAAAGGCGTGACGAGGTTCCCCAAAAGAATGCCGGAATCCGGAGTGAAAGCGGTTCGTTCCAGTTTGCCGGCGGGGACGCGGGTCTTGGATACCCGGTTGGCCTCGTCGGATATCAAGGTGGCGCCACCCGGTTCCTGGAAACAGTTCAGGAACATCGGGTTTGTAGGCACGGGCAGTTTGCCGAGCAGCATCTTTCTCGGCGCAGCGCCGAGCCTCGGCAAGTTGTTGCGCCTGTTTTTCCTCAATACGCTGAACCTCGGCGGTCTAACGCGCGTCGGGCCTCGGCGAACCTCCTCGCTCGCGGTGGGCTTCGTTTGCCAGACACCGTGCTCGCGCCTCCAGTCCTTTGCTGGCCCGACGTGCCTGACGAATGCGGGTCCGCAAATTTCCGCGAGTCCGTTTTCCGCCCCCTGTCATCAAAGGGTTTGGTTCGGTCAACGTTCGCAGTAAATCTGTGTCCCGGACGGAGGAATCTCTCGCGGAAGATTTGCGTACCGTAGGATAGGTTCTAACCCGGATGTGCGCGTCGGATAGTCGCACGCCCTCAACATTCTCGAACTCACTTTCCACGCCACGCGCGATGCAAGAGCCCACCAGAAGGGTTAGCCTTCAAAAGATTAAACTCGCGAAACACACTGAACGATCACGCGTCAAGGGCCCAACTGGAAGGGTCAGCCTTCAAAAGATTTTTATTCGCGACGGAATTATTTTTCGGAAGAAATCCGCGATATCCTAAACGTACACGGTCCAGTAAATTTACGGAGATGGTCCTAACACGACGAACGCAACGTGGAGAAACGGGAAGTCACGAAGGTAAACACGCGTGATGAGTGAGGGAAGGTAAAGTGGTGTAGATTTAAGTGCGTTTATGCTGTTGCTTGAAGAGGAGAAGACAGAGCGGCTGCTGCTGGCTTCTCGAAATTAGTACAAGAACTGGCTTACGTTGAGTCTCCCGGCTCGCAGCAACCTTGGCATGGAGGTCCCGTGAGCAATGGGAGTGGCAGCGAGCCCGCCGATTGGCCGACCACCGACAACGAAGTCGCAACCAAGCGGTGGGGACAGCCACACAGGCCCACTGCCCGAGCCTTCGCGCGCCGTCGGCCATCTTATGCCGGAAAACAGGCTTATTCATAATAATTTTAATTAGAAATTGAAGATACGTACAATTAAGTAAAATTAATGAAATTCAAAACCTATGCCTAGAATGAACTTAACTTTAATCTTGTGAAAACAGAATTCAGCTAAGTTGGTTAGAACGACCGTTCGGTTGTTGAACTTTATAACTATTTTTAAATATAATAATTCAATTAATTGAAATATCAATAAACAGCCCGAAGAGTCGTTCTAACATATATGCTGAAAAGAAATATATTGTTATTCTTACAATTACCCTAATTCTTTATCTAGAACTAACTTAAACTCCGAGTGAGTTTGATCGTTTAAATAAAAGCTGTTTGTCGATATATGAGTGTGTATAAGCTTATAGATACTCATATATCGACCTAACATTTATATCAAGTAGCCAGGAGGGGAGGCGAAGGGGCGTCAAATAGTTATTTGTAATGAATTTACTCTATCTCTGTCTAAATCTTATCTAAAAATGAATTCTACTTCAATATTTGCAACAGGTCCTTTTCCCGATATATTCCCAGTCTTGTTCCTTAAAGTTTAGGTTCAAATCTTGTTTATTTAATTCCCTTTTTATTAACATTTATTATGCTACGCGTCCGCCGGTTGAGATGCCTCGCGCCGGGAGTCAGTACTTTCGAACGAGAAAGAGATATGAAGAAAAGAGATGGAGGGTAATTTAAGAGTTATGAAGATAAGTTCAATGAATACCAAAATCAAAAATTTAAAAATTCGCTGTATTGCCAATTTTGACTCCCGGGATTCGGGGAGTTTTTTTCTAATGCATTTTTGTCACTGAAAAGTTTTCCTGTACCTCAAATAACTTTCCTACTATTTGCAAACGTGTTAAAAAAAAATATCCGAAAATAATGGTAAATCGAATATGAATTATCTCCCAGAAAATGATAGATTAAAATCCGAAAAAAATTAAGGAGACTTTTTTGACTTCCAGGTATGTAAAAAATATTGAAACTCAATAAAATTTAAAAACTCTGCAAACAAGAAATTTTTGAAACATTTTTTGTGAGCTTGGTTCACCAAGCTGCATGTCGATCGATTCCAAATTAATTATACTTTTTTAGGACCCCAATACGCTACTATTCCGCATTGTAGCTATTTCGAATTCCAAAAGTATTTATTTTCGACCCACCCTACTCTACATTTTGTGACGGTGGTATGAAATCTGCATCATCTTCCTCCATAATAATCTTAGATGCATTTTTTGATTTTTTAATTCTGGGATCCTGTGAATTAGGATTTCGATTCTGCTTCTTTCTTGAGATTTCTTTTTGCTTTGCTAGATCGTTTTATATCTGGATTCTAATGCTGCGATAATAACCTGCATCAGCCTCAATCTGAGCCCTAATTCCTGCTGCTTGGAGCCGTTCTGCAATGAAAGAACAAAAAGTTAACATATATCAATTTTTTCATTTTTGGTTACAAACATATTATAATTAAAAAAAAAAATATATATATATATATATATATATATATATGCGTGATACCTTACGTACCTACGACCAAATGTAGCTCATAAATTTGTAAGTGTATTTCCCTTTGTAACTCCTAATATCTCCTAAGAGCCATAAAGACAATCCCGACAAGACGTCCCAATGTGTCACACAGGTCTACATAAACCTAGTATTCCAGCTAGCATTGTAGCTCGGTCATCTTCCTGCCGATGTACACGAGCAATCTCGTCCATTTGCTTATTGTGATAAATCCTATCTAGAATTAACGAACTAAAGTTAATTTTCTATATAAAACTTTTACTGGGTTAAATACACACTTTTATTTATATCACGTCACAATTGCACAAAACTTAAAACCATTTATGTTTCAATATTATTCGACGAAAAGAACACGGTGATGACAGTCTGATGTTGCACGAGGAAGCAAACTGGCTAGACCGACTTCATATCTAGGAAATGCAGTTATTTTGGGGAAAGATTCTGAGGAAATCATCTAGTTGTCACTGACTACCCGATTTTCTATCTTAATCTGTTGGGTCCTCCTGTTTATCCTAGTGCTTACGACCAACGCAATCCTTGCTGACACGCCGCCCCATAAAGCGGATACGAGCATGCATATGCTGTATCTCCCAAACTAACTATACTATTTTTCAAAATACAATATGTATACTCTCTGTGAATTTAATTATACATTTTCAATAAAATGATTTCTTTTAAAATAATAATTATTCTGAATTTCATTATCTGAATTCTAAGGTACCATTCTCCATTCTCTTATATATTTTCATACTACTTTATTTTCATTTCCATCTTTACTATTATTTTTTGAACCAAATGATAATTGAATAGGGCTTACATCTTGTCTGGACTTATATAAAACGTGCTTAAACCTGCATGGAGCGTATTTAGATACGTTTTACTCCCAATCTTGAAACTATTGTACCCCTCTTCTAGATAAAAACTCTGAATGATCAGCCAAGACCTATACAGTGTCTCTGAGACTTTAGAGAAAAATATACAATGTCACAAAGTATGGTTGATGTTAAAAAGTTACTGAAAATTCTTCATCTAATGTTACCACTATTCCTAAAAAAAGAGTTTATATGACTGAAGTGGAGCCGTCGCGCAAGTCAAACAGACATTTGATTTCGACTACAATCTATGCAGTCAATACATCATGCAGTAAAACGTGATTGTGGGACTTGAAGTGCAATCAGACGGTTCTTTTCAACCTCTTATAAAAATCCTGTCCAATAAGCTACAAGGAATCACTTTTAAGGACGCAACATGGACCAAATTCCAGAAGCAGTTTGAAGTTATTAGTGACTACTTCCAAAATGAGGGATATTTCTCTTCAGACCGAGAGACACTCAATATTAACGACTACAAAGTGAAATTCACGAAGTCCTTCGAGGAAAAAAAAACATTTTTTTACAGAATACCTTCTCCTGACGACTGTGAAGATAGTGAAAATTGTGAAAATTCTTGTAAAAACAAGAAACAAAAAGTTTTTTTGCCGGCAGTTGCTATGAAAAAAGCTAGTTTCATTGGTTTAAAAAATATTTAGTTGTGTGCGAATGAGTATTTTGGAATACTTAAAAATTTGTGTGGTTTAGTAGAAGATTGCGTGTCTCAAATTGTACAATTATTAACTGAGCATTGCGTTTCTATGAAAATAGCCGAACCACCCGAGAGTTATATTTTTTGAGTCAATGAACCATGATATATGTGACGAGTTCAAAAATGTAATCTACAAATATTTATCGTCGAAATTCAACGATTATTACATTGATATTATATATCACGAGATGGGTGCAGTATTGTTGACCCATGTCTCATCTACTGTAAAAATTAATATTTTGAAAAGAATTACATTCAACTAAACACGTTAAGTCAACCTAAAAGAAAGTTGAGAATCTGGCCCCGATCTGGGCCAGATCGGGACTCCCGATCGGTACCCGATCAGTCTCATCATAATCCATTTTATTGATTTCGCGAATAAAGAGCAAATTTTTAATTACAAATTATTATTTATTTAAAACCGAAATAACATACATATAATTCAAGTAAACTCGAAACTAATGCATGGTCCTCTCATTTCGATGGTCAGCCCAATCTTTGGAATTTCCAATAATGGCTTCAATGTTGCTCAGAGCCTCCTTCTCCGTGATTTCAAGTTTAGCACAAATAACAGCTGGAAAATATATATAATGGCATCAGTATTTCAAGTTCAAATTGAAATAGTACGGGCACATCAAGAACATGTTTCAGAAAAAAATGTTTAATTATACTTTTACGAAACGCGAGATCATTATAGATAGATAAACGTTTATTTTTCAGCCTGCTGGCCTTAAAAAATTGACTTGCTTACACTTCCATTTTCACAGAATTTTCTTAAAACTAACCCTTAAAGACTAACATCCATCCATTCCTTATCTCTAAGTCGCACGCTTTTATCGCCTTGCCTTCCTCGCTTCGCCTCGCCTCGCACGCATGTCCCTACTTTTTCGCATTGCCTCGCTTGCCAACCTCTGTTTTCGCTCTAATACATACTGCTCATCTACTATTTACAATATTTACATGTTGCTTATATCTACTTTGTCTCCTATTTACAATCTTTCCGTCTCCATTCCTCTTGCTCCTTCCTTCTCTTCATCTACATCTTACGCAACACTCCCTTCACCCACGCTACTGCCCTTTTTTCCCCCTTTTCATGCAATAATGCCTCCATGCTTATCTCACTTCTTTCTACCTCCCGGCACTCCTCCAACCAGTGCTCCACTCTTGCATCTCCCTTCCAACACAGTTCACACATCCTCTTCTCCTGAGAGATCCAGAACCTATTGAAACCGTCCATGCACCCACACCTCATCCTCGCTATAAGCTCCTGACTTCCTCTAATTCTCTCTTCCCCCTCTGTCTTCTCTCTCTCCATGCCATTTTGCTTGACCAAGTCATAAACCTTCCTTCCTTCCTCGTGCATTTCTTCGTGCATCCTTCTCACTTCATCCATCTGCAGTCCATTCATTCTAAAATACCTTTCCCTCTCAGCCTCCATCTTCCCACCCCCTCTCCTGTTCTCCTTCTCCCACCAACACTCCCTAACCAGCCTACTTCCGCCCTCTTCCAAAAATTTCTCCTCATATTTACACGCCCTGCTCCCTGCTAGAATCCCTACACTCGTTCTCCCCGTCTCCCTCCTGACAATATACTTAGGCGTGTTCCTTGCCAACCCCAAGGTCCACTTTACATACTTCTCCTGCGTTCTATTTACCTCTTCACTTTCCTTCCACCCCCACATCTCCACTCCATACAATAGCACACTCATCACTAGCGAATCAAACAGCTTCATTCTCCGTCCAAAATCATCTGCGAATAGCTTCTTTCCCAACCCCCACACTCGCCTCATCACCACTTTTGCTCTCCTCACTCTCTCTTTTATGTGACCATCCACTCCCCCATTCCTCCGAAACACGAAGCCCAAGTACACAAACTCTTTCCTGCACCTCCTTTCCCTTCCACTTCCACTCTCCTCCCTTATCCCTTCCCCCTCCTTTTCTGAACATCATAACCTTGGACTTTTCCGCATTCAACTCTAACCCCTTCTTATCCAGGTATCTTCTCAACCTCTTCATCATCTCCTTTAAGGCCTCCTCGCTATTTGCCAGCAACATTATGTCATATGCATACGCTAGTGACCAAATTCTAACCCCTCCATTCCTGATTCCTCCTACCACCCCAGCCTCCAGCTCACTTTCCATATCCGCAATTAAAATCGCAAACAGCGTTGGGCTCAGAGAACACCCCTGCCTTAACCCCCTATCCATCCAGAATCCCTCCGAAATCCCCTCCCCTCCTCTTACCTTGTCTTTGGTCTCTTCATATATCTCCCTTACCCTCTCAATTAGGCCTTTTTCTACTTCCCTATCCTTCATCGCCTCCCACAGCCTCCCCATATCCACCGACGGTAACGCGCCTTTGAGATCCACAAAAAACGCGTACACTCTCTTCCCCTTCTTCGATAATTCTCTATCCACCACGTGCTGCAGAACGTAGATATTGTCGATAGTACCCCTACCCGCCCTAAATCCCGCCTGCCTCTCCGGCAATATTCCTTTCCCCTCGACATCCTTCCGCAGTCTCTCTGCCACCACCATCGCATATAATTTATACGCCGTATTCATAAGCGTGATCCCTCTATAATTTTCCTGCCTATCTCTATCTTCTTTCTTATACAGTGGCACTATTAACCCTTCTCTCCACCCTCCTGGGAATCCCTCGCCCCTCCATACTTTCTGCACTACCTCCTTCAGCCTCTTCCTAACCTCTTGTGTACTATACAGTCATGCTTCGTTCTCCACCCCATCCAACCCTGCTGCTTTTGACCTTTTCAGCTTCCTTATCTGCTTCTCTATCTCTTCGTCATTTAACTCTTCCATCTCTGCCTCCCCCGTTCTTCTACTTCCCCCGTCCGTCTTCCTTGAATCTGAGCCCTGGAATGATTCTTTAAAAAATTCCCTCCAATCCTCACTTCCTATCTTCTCGCTGCCCCCCACCCTCCGCTTCCTAAACCTATTTATTATCTTCCAGACGTCCCCCTCTGTCTCAACATTTGCTAACTACTCTTCCAGCTCTTTCTCCTTCTCCTGTTCTTTCTTCTTACACATCAATCTAAACCCCTTCCTCATTTCTAAGTACTCCTCCCTCCTCGCATTACCCTCTTTTCACTTCTTGTACTTCCTCTTCACCTTCCTTTTCATCTTTCTACATTCCCCATCACACCACGGCTTCACCATTCCTTCCTTCTTCTTTCTAAATACCTTCTTTTGCACACACCCTTTCACCTTCTCTTTCAGATCCTCCCATATCTCTTCCACCGACTCCCCTCCAAAGCGTACCTTTCCTAGCTCCTCTTGATACTTCTCCACCGCCTCCCTCGTCCAGGTCATCCTCTCCCCTATCGAGACTTCTTCCCTGCCTTGTCTTCCGCTACCCTCACCTCTTATCCATAGACTCAATGGCTGATGGTCTGATTCCACCCTCCACTCTACTGCGAATTTTTCCGTCTCCTCCCATCCTTGCATATTCGTAACCACATAATCTATCACCGATACCCCCACCTTACTTACGTATGTGTATTCTCCTTCTTCGTCCCCCGTTGCCATACCATTCTCCACCGCCCAGCCTCTATCCTCCATCCAGTCCCTTAGAATCTCCTCCTCCTTATTTATTATCATATCCTTTGATTTCCTTTCGAAGCTATCCCCTTCCGTGTAGAGTCCCCCTTCGCTCCCCATCATCGCATTAAAATCCCCACCCACTATCACCATACTCTCCTCTCTTTCGCCCAGCAGGTCTTGCCCCCTTTCTTCAATTCTTCCCATCCCCTCCTTATTGTACACTGTAACAAACTTACAGGTTATGCCTCCTATTTTTTTCCCCTCATTTTCACTCCCTCCCCCTCTTCCTCTCCATTAACTTTTTCCTCTAATCCATCTCTAACCCCGGTTATAATTCTCCCGATGGCCCTTCCTTTCTTCTTCACTCTGACCGCCTCCTGAAGTCTCCACCTATACCCCCTTGGCAGCTTTGGCTCTATCCTATCCCATTCCTTTCTTTCTACCCATGTCTCTACCAATCCCGCAACGTCGAATTCCTGGATATAACGCCAGAACTCCTCGTCCTTCTTGTTTACCCCTGCTACATTCCAATACAGCACCTTCACTACTCCCTGCCTTACCCTCAGCCCCCTACTACCTACGAAACAGATTCCCCTTCACTTGCTTCAACACATCTTTCTCCTCATCCCACACCCACATTTTCTCGTCTATTTTTATTTTCCGATATCCTTTCTCGTCAAATCGTGATCGATGAAAACTCCCTTATCCTTTATCCTATTTTTATTTCGCATTACCCCCAACTTTTCTTCCCAGCTCTCCATCTCCACAACCGCCACTTCCTTGTCTTTTCTCCCCGCCAACTTAACTTTCCCTACCCTGCCTTTAACCCACCCTAAGCTCTGTAGCAGCGCTTCCATGCCCTCTCTTTCTTCCCCGCTCTTTAGCTTCAACCCTTTTACCACAATATTATTCCTCCTGTCTGCCTTCTCTTTTCTCTCCATTCTCAGCTCCATTGCCCTTAACCTTTCCCTATCTGCCCTCTCTTCATTCTCACTCCTACGCTCTTCCACTTTCTCTTCTATCATCTTTTCTACCCTCTCCCAAATACCTTTAATCTCGCTCCCCCCACCTCCGCCTCCTACTTCCATTTGCGTCCTGCAAGTCTTTTTCTTTTATAATAAATTTAAATTTAGAATTTAAATTTTAAAGATTTTTCGGGTTTCAATCGTGTGCGAAACTATGAATGTTCACGAAACGTCGGCAACATTCATAGTTTCGCACACGATTGAAACCCGAAAAATCTTTAAAATTTAAATTTATTATAATGAATCATCGTAAAAGTATCAAATCTTTTTCTTTTCTTTCCCTCTCTAACCCCTCTACTCTCTCCCTCATCTCTTTCATCTCCTTTTCCCATTTCTCATCTCTAATTCTTAATTCCTCCATCAACCCCCTGATCTCGCCTATCAGCATACCGAGCGCCTCTTTCTCCACATTTCCCTCCATTTGGAGGGGGGGTGTCCTACTAGTTCTTCTGCTTTTTTTAAACGGGCTCTCTACCACGCTTTTGTCCGGGCTCTCTTCGTTGTCTCTTTTCCTCTTCAAGAGATCCTCCCCGTCACTTGCGCTCGAAGTTCTCTCCCTCACCTTCTCTCTTCCTTCATTCTCACCGTCCCGCTCTCTCCCTCTCCCTTACGTGCCACTAGACACCGAGCCACGGTCTGTTGGCCGTCGAGGCACGTGGAAAATTTCCTCCCCGTCAACTTCACTACCCGTACACTCACTACCCACCTCCCGCTCTGCCGCCGGTAACTGGGATCACTCCACGCAGTACCCTTCTCAACCGCCAGATGTCTCTGCAGAATGCTATCTCTATTGCCGCCAAATTCTCCCTGTATTTCCCTTTTTCCCTTTTTTTTAATTCCTCACAGCCCTTGCAGACACCCCTTTCTCTCACTTAACACCCCCACAAATTTTCGATCACCACACTTGACCCTCGAAGGCCCAATACTCCTAACCACAAATTTCCCCGATTCCTTGCTAACCTAACCTCACTTTCCCAATTTACTTAAATCCCTCCTCACCCCTACGCTCAAGATTACTTTTTCTTCCCCCAATTCATCCCATACAACCCTACTCACCTCCTCGGCTTCTACCCTCACACTCCACTCACACCTACCACACAAATTCCGTAAATCCTCTCACCACTTGACACTAACCACATTGATTTTTATCTGAAAATTTCCACTTTCCATTTTTGATTGGAAATTTATCTTCTATAATTTGAAAGTTCAAGTATTTGTTTGAAAATTCATGTATTTCGAGGAAAAATCATCTTCTCGAATTGAAAATTCAACACTTTTGTTGAAAATAAATGTTTCTGTTGTTGTTGAAAATTTGTTTTTTTTTCTTGAATTCAAGTAGTTGAAAATTCGTTTTTTTTTCATGTAAATTAGTTTTGTAAACTGTAATTTTGACGATTCATCTATATGGTTGAGGATTTTACTTTCTGGCTTGAAAATTTACCTACATACTTTATTAAAATTTCATCTAGTTTCTTAAGGTTGAAATTTTGTTCAAAAATCGATTTTTATTGGTTGACAATTTTTTTTTTTCAATTGAAAATGTAACTATTTCATTTCTGGTTAAAATTAAGTTTATGAGTTGAAAACTCGCCTTTTTTGTATCAAGTTAATGTCCCTGGCTGAAATTACATTTATTTTCTGAAAAATTTGCCTTTTTAGATTGAATTGAACTGTTCTTTAATTCAAATTAACACCTTTTTAGACTAAACAAAAAATTACTTGTTTAAAAGTTGAAGTTTAAATTTAAACTTATTCATAAGAATGAAACTATGTGGTAGAAAAATACATATTTTTGGATTGAAAATTCAGCTAATTAGTTGAAAATAGAACTACTGTGTTAAATATTTAATTTTTTCAAAAGATTCACCTCTTTGGTTGAAAGATAAACTTTTTTGTTGAAAATTTGTGTCTTTTTATTTTAAAAGTTAATTTTTCACCTGAAAATTTAACTATTCCATTTTGGTCAAAAAATATTGTTAAATACAAGTTTTTGGTTAGAAATGCATCTTTCTTGACTGAAAATTAATCTATTTGTTTAAAGATTTAACTTTTCGAGTTGAATATTCAAATGTCTTCAGAAAATAAGCCTTTTTGCTTGAAAACTGAACTATTTCGTTAAAAGTTAAACTAATTTCTTGAAAATTCGCTATTTTTGATTGACAGATCAACTATTTGATTTTTAATTCCAGTGTTTAGTTGAAAATAATTTGTTTTTGTTAAAAATTAATTTGTTTTTGTTAAAAATTAATCTTTTTGGATTGAAAATTCAACTATCATGTTGATAATACAATATATTTTGATTTCAAATCATTGGTATCTAAAGTGTTTCATATTAATTTAAATATGAGATATTTACAAAAACAATCCAAAAATGGTAAAATAATTTAGATTAATAATAATTAAACTGGTCCTGGGAAACTAAAATAAAAACAGTTCATGACAGCAATTATAGGATGAAACAGGAAGAGAGTACTAATATATAGAATTCCTGAAAATAAAACAAGAATTCAACGATAAAAACTTAAACAACCACCACAAAATGCTCCTATTGCCATTCCTAAAAAACAAAATAAAAAAATTTGTTTCTTCGGGCAAAAATAAAAAAGAGGAAAGAAAAATGAGAAGGCAACCAACCAAATCCCCTTCCTTCTCTTTTTTATTTCTTTCGTCTTTTTTATTTTTATTATTATTAAATCACAATGAAAAGGCATGCAAAGTATTTACCAACGTTTCGGTGCTCACACAGCACCCTTATCAAGGCAAGAAAAATTAAAACAGGTGGGAACAGCGACCAAGCAACGACGCTGTCTCCTGGATACCCGAGATCTGAATGTGGGTCAATAGGCTAATCCATCACAACAATCAAGAAATAAGAGAAAGTCAAGCCTTCAGAAAGGGTAAATTATGTTTTAATATCAACAAAAAATTAAGAGGCAATACCTATCAAAAAAGGTTTTTGATTGAATGTCGAAGAAATGAGGTTTTACCTAGAAAAATATTTTTCTTGGATAACAAATTTAGAGATTTTGTTTTTCACAGTAATTTTTGCAATAGACAATTCGAAAGTAATTTAAAGAAATTCAAACTCTCAATGCTGAATTTACTGATCAAGGATGTTTCAAATCATGTTCATTTTTTAAAAGTAAAAATCTCCAAAATTAAAAGTTAATTAGAATTATGTTTACAACAAGATAAAATCATTCATCTTCTAAAACATCAGATTTTCCTTAATCAAAGATTTTTAAACAATGATAAAAAGCACGAGAACAAACTTTCTATTTTGATTGATCAACAAACTAATATTTAAAAGCAAAGTTTGAATTTACACAACATTTTTTAAGAAGAAGATAAGGATCCTTGGTTTGTAAATTTAGCAAATATTCAAATTCCTGATTCAGTTACAGATATTCTCAGATTAGGTAAAGGTTTTAGTAACCATGTGATAAAAAGTAAATCGAAGCAGATGATGGAAATAGTCAAAGATGTTGAATCAAGTATACACAGAGTTCCAATATTGGACCAACAAGATTTCCGTAACAAGGTTTTACATTTGCTAAATAGTTTTGTTTATAAGAATTGTTTGCAGCTTAGTAGTATTGATCGTGAAATTTCTGAAGGTTTCAAGGTAAGAAAAGATTTCCTCAAGAACAAACCTGATATAAGTTGCATCAATGCTGATAAAGGTAATATTACGGTTTGTATGAAGAAATCAGATTATATTAGGGATATGCCCTGGCGGACCGGCCGAACGCAAACATTACGCTACAGCGTAACGGTAAAGTAATGCTAAAGTAATGGTAAAGTAATATGGCATTATAATTAATAAAGGAAACAAAATTAATATCTAAACTATTGCAATTATAATAAAACGTTGAAATTTACGTTCAACGGTCATGCCGCAATTGCAACAAGTTGCTTATGCAGCATTAAAAATTAAAAAATTATAGTGACCGTCATTGCAGTCGGGCCCCTGCATATTGACAACCCGCTAACGTGGCTTTAAGTGGGTTGCCAGTCTGCAGGGACCCGACTTGCATGGCAGCCACTTTGTTTTTTTATTTTTTAACGCTGAGAAAGCAACTTGTTGCAATTACGGCATGACCATTTAATGTAAATTTTAACGTTTTATTATAATTGAAACAATTTACATATTAATTTTGTTTCCTTTATTAATTATAATGCCATATTACTTTAGCATTACTTTACCATTACTTTACCGTTACGCTGTAGCGTAATGTTTGCGTTCGGCCGGTCCGCCAGGGTGGAGGATTTACTTTCTAATCGTGATAACTTTGAATTATTGAGTGAAAATCCGTTGAAACAATTGAGAAGAGACACTTTCAAGATACTGGACAATTGGAGAAAGAAGGGACTTTTGGGAAAGGATATAAGATGGCCTGATATAAATACTAAGGACACAGTTCTTGCAAGATGTTATGGGTTCAGAAAGATTCATAAGGAAGGCTATCCTTCGAGAATTGTTGTTTCAACTATTAACTCTCCAACGAAAATTTTAGAACAAAACTTTAATTTGATACTTAAAGACTCAAATACAACTTCTAAATACAATATTAAAAATAGCTGGGAATTTCGAAAAAAATATTATTTAAAAAAACTGTCCCTGATGACCATGTAATGACTTATTTGGACGTTGTTGCAATGTTCCCAAATATACCCCTTGAATTAGTTAAACAGGCAATTTTGAATAGATGGGACAATATAAGGACACGTACTTGATCAAGTCAAAAAGATTTGATTGAAGGGATAGTTTTCATAATGAATTCAACTTATTTTAAATTTAATGGATCTTCTTATAGGCAAAAGTTTGGTACTCCAATAGGTTCAGTCGTTTCTCCGATTTTGGCAGAAATGGTTATGGAAGATTAGGGAGTCTTTACATTCAAGAAGCTAGATTTTGTTTGCCCTTTTACTTTCGGTATGTTGATGAAACCTTATTGTGTGTTCCTCTAGCAAAGTAACAGGCGGTTTTTGATGGTTTCAACAGTTTTCATCGAAAACTTCAATTTGCGCACGAAATAGAGAAAAATAGTGAAATCAGTTTTTTGGACGTAGAAGTAATCAAAGGTCAGGATGGTAATATTATTACCAATTGGTACAGGAAAAATACATATTCCGGTAGAATTTTGAATTTCTTTTCGGCTCATCCTTTTCAAAACAAAATTACAGTCATCAAAAACTTCGTCGACAGGGCTCTAGGTTTGTGCCACATTTCATTTCACAAAGAGAATTTGAATATTGTTAGGAATATCCTTTTTCTGAATCACTAACCAAAAAAGTTAGTTGAGCAACGAATCACAATTAGAATTCAACGAATCAAAAACAAAGTAACATTTTAGCCACAGATAATCAGAAGAAATTAAGAGAATATAGTTCTTTTAATACTTTTGTTCTTCCTTTTTTTGGTAAAATTTCTAAAACTATTCAATTCATGTTGAAAAAATTTAATATTCATAGTATATTCCGTGTACCATTTGAAATGGATTCAATAATAACTTTTGGTGAATATCCTTTAGATAAATTTGAAAAGGGTGGTGTGGTTTACAAGATCACTTGCAAGATCTGTAAGATGACTTACAGATTCGTTCGTTTAGGACGTTGTTATAAGAGTGTTCTTGCTAGACATACGAGAGGGTTTGTTGATGTTGACCATGAGTTTGACTGGTCTAATGTTGAAATTTTACATAGTGAAAGTAATGAGAGAAAGAGAGAATTCATGGAAATGCTTTATACTAAAAAACGAAATAAGTCTTCTATTAATTTAAAAACTGATTTAGATAGATTAAACAAAAGTTATTCAAGTATGATTAATTACATTTAGTTTTCATGAGTCTTGACTTTCTCTTAGTTCTTGTTTGTTGTGACGGATTAGCCTATTGACCCACATTCAGATCTCAGGTATCGAGAAGACAGCGTCGTTGCTTGGTTGCTGTTCCCACCTGTTTTAATTTGTCTTTCCTTGATAAGCATGCTGTGTGAGCACCGGGACGTTGGTAAATAATTTGCATGCTTTTCTATTGTGATTTGATAACAATAAAAATAAAAAAGACGAAAGAAATAAAAAAGAGAGGGGATTTGGTTGGTTGCCTTCTCATTTTTCTTTCCTCTTTTTTATTTTTGTCCAAAGAAACAAATTTTTTTATTTTGTTTTTTAGAAATTGCAATAGAAGCATTTTGTGGTGGTTGTCCAAATTTTATCGTTGAATTCTTATTCTATTTTCAGGAATTCTATATATTTAATTGATTGTTGGACGTTAACTGGGATTTTGAATTTTATTTTGCTCTGATTTAAAATTCTTGAATTTCAAGAGAGTTCTAAAATGTTGAAATTTGACAACCGCCCTGCGTGCTCTCAGAACCTTCACGTGTCCAGCAAGCAGAAAAACAGTGTAAAAAGTATTCAGTAAATTACCTTGCTCTTACTACATGGCCCAAACGTAATCCACAAGACAGGGCAGGAGAATAAATACTGTTTCTAAGTTTTCTAATTCACATGGTCCACATTGTCTCAACTGCTGCAACATGCTGGCAATTGATCACCAATCATGTCACTGACACTGGGCGCGGAAAAAGAGACATAGCCACACTTCTGGACCTTCGAATACATACTCAAAATTTTGTGGCTCGTCCAAATTCACAAATTGAATTGATTGATCAATATTAAGTTCCGGATCACTTACATCACCATCGGTAATCATTTCATTCACATTTATTGAGAAAAGGCAAGTTAATTGATGGTTAATTTATTCAACGTTAGGTTGCAGAGCCGCAGAGCGTAATTACTTACTTTCATTTTCCTCACGCAGGTTTCGAGGTATAATGGCTAGTGCTCGATGGCTCCGAACAAGTGACGTACTCGCCTTAGGCATTTTCAATAATAGGCAGAATATTATAATATTACAAACGAGTAATTTTGGAAATTCACTGCACTGTCATAAAACAATACCCAGTACTAATTCTGTGAGCGCATGGAGATGGCGTGTCAGTAGGAAATCTGTCTGGCCCAAGTATGGGCCACAGAGTTCTACCGATCAGGGCCAGATCGGTATTACGTATGAAATCGAGCAATTTCTGCACGGGATTGAGCTTATATAAGTATGTTTTCTTTCTTCGTCCTTTCCTCTTCACACAAAAAACTTAGGGTAAAAAATGTTGCAGGTAATCATTATTTGTGGGTAAAGTCGGCCAGGGTACAGGGTAATGTCGCGCCGGGTAATTGATAAGTGGCTAAAGTATACCCGACTTTACCCTGGAGGAGGGTAGCGTGGGCGAAGGGTCGTTTGCTGACTTTATGTTTAAAGAACCAGCTATAAACAATGAATTTTCCCATACTTCCACGTACAAGGCACTCCAAAAGGATGATACTTAACATTAAGTAGCGAATTAATCGCCGAATTTTCGACTTGCCACACTTTATTCGCCAAAATAAATTTGACATCAAATACAGGGTTTGAAAGTCGCCATGGTCTTTGAAGTTAATAGGTGCGTTGAAAAAATAACACGTAAAGTTTCGGCGTGGGAATTTCCAAAGATATGGTTGTCACAGCGGAAACTTTTCGGTAGGTCTTTGAAACCAAAGTTTTTACGTTTAGTCGCAGAAATCTGTGCATGTCATTGGTTAATTAGCAATTTTACGATTAGGGGCAGGTACATATTTATTGAAAGTGGTGGATCGGCACTTGTGTTTTCCACATTGTGCTTGAAGAAGATTACTTTATAGCGACCAGGGCTGCGTACGTAATATACCTTAGGTAATTTACGAAGTTATTTACAAGTAAATTACGTAAGAAATTTACGTTCCTAGTTTTTTCACATGTAATTTACGTTTTGAAGATGGCGACTGCGCTTATATGACTGACTTGCTTGACAGCTTCTTAATTTATTAAAAAATGATTGAAGGTGACAGACCCAGAAATTCCTTTTGGAAGGAGTTAAATTTTATTTTAAAGAGGGAAAATGGCAAAAACTATTTTTTTTTGCCCCGGGTGCAATCAAGTGTCGTCAAATGCGATTGAAATTAACTTTTCAGAACGCAATCATAAAAATGGCTCGTTTTCATGCCTCCATAGACAAACGCAAAAGTACGCTTTTTGAGCGGCGTCTGGCGGTGCGTTGGATGCAGGCACGGACTGGCCATCTGGAATTTGGGAGATTTCCTGGTGGGCCGCGAGCCTGGAGGGCCGCCGAGGGCATACCCAGAGCTGCATTTAGCACAGGGGCCCTCACCGACTACGGGCACACGCTTGTCCACCGGCTCCTACCTCGATGACCTTTTTTTTTATTTTATTTTTTTTTTACTTTTATTTATTTTTTTTTTATTTTAGAAGCCACGCCAGGAAAGGGCCGCTTAGGTACAAAATGCCAGGGCAGCATTGATGTCCCAGTCCGTCTCTGGTTGAATGAGTTAGAAGAATAGGGTTCAGTTAGCACGGCGTCCCATAGAGCTCAAAAAAGAGCTTTGTTAGTGCATGCTCCGAGTATTTTCTCAACGCTAGAGTTGGCTAGAGTGAGATCATGGTAGACAAAGGTAGAAAGAGAATTCATGGCGTATTAGTGGGTCGATGTTTATAACAAATAGTATAGCGTGTTCCTATCGCCTCGCACATTATACTTTGTTGTCTCATTCACGCTCGTTAGAAACAAACATGCAGCAGAGCTCATGCGTGCCTTCACTGACTCAAAACGTGATTTTGCATTTTTCCATGGAGAAAATGAAATCACGCCATTTATGATTTTATTCTGAAAAGTATCGTTGGTGACTCCTGCGGACTGACGGCTTTCCTTTTTGAAACTCGCGCCATGTTTTTGTAACTCGCCTCTGGTTCGGGCGCCTACGGCGCCCTTGCCTACGAGCCGTTACAAAAACATTACGCAGGTTTCAAAAAGGCCGTCAGTCCACACTAGTTACGAAATGTACTATACTCCACGTCTTTTCAGTGGTGGAACTTCCAGAGGGTCTTTTTGTTCGAAGATGTTTCTGAAGTTAAAAGAAATACGAAGTCAGAAGATTTTAAAAATTAATTACAATCATTCATATCAACGAAGGATCAAACATATTCACATACTTGTGAGCTAGAAGACAGTTGTAGCTATTAATTTTGTAAACACTGTTATAAATTGAGCATTTTTAAACTGCTTGATTTTCAACTTTCAAACGCTCAAACTTCAGTTCTTCCCAACGAATTTTCTGTCCCCTTTCCCTCCTAACTTTTGATTTACTCATTGCTTAAATTTTATAAAAAATAATTCACTCAATCTCGCACTTAATGCATTCCGGAATAAGTGAGGTTATATTATGCTCTTTCCCCTCACCCACTATTCAAGTCCGCCATTATGTACGTTTATTACATTTTCTACGTATCATACGTAAAATACGTATCATACTCATAAAGGTTCGAGTTACGCGTAAACGTGCAACCCTGCAGGTGTATTTACATGCTCTGTCTGCTCGTCGTCAGTAATCCCATGCAATACCAATTACATGGGATGGAACCTAATTCCTTTTAGTAACTTGGAAAAAAAATTATTTTTCCATAAGTGTATTCAGATATTATTTTCTATTTTTAGAAGCTATTCAATTAAATAATAAAATCGTTATAATTTTTTTATTGATTTAACTATTTAATTGAATAGACATCTTTGAGTTATCACCCAAACTGAAATACCTCATTTGAAAAAATGAAACTGGTGATAAGTCGCAAATTTGGAAAGGTTACAAGTATGAACAATTTTAGGTTATGTTTGGGTTTCTTGTCACCCGAACAAAATATGCTTGAGGCTGATCCTATACTTAGGGCTCATTTACACCTCTATTGGGAAGAATCTTTTTCTATCACTCTGACATATGGCAATAGCATAAGTTTATGTCATTCTACAAACTTTCCGAAGAAAATATCTGGGGAATTTCTGGAGTGGCATAAACTTAAGGTATTTTCACGTGGTAGAGTGAGACATATAGTGTTTTCCCAACAGAGGTGTATATGAGCCCTAAGTATAGGATCAGCCTCAAACATATTTTTTTCGGAAGACAAAAACCCCAAACATAACCTAAAATTGTTCATACTTGTAACCTTTCGAAATTTGCGACTTATCACCAGATTCATTTTTTCAAATGAGGTGTTTCACACGGTGTGCTTGAACGACGAATAGGTTCGTACAAAATGACAAAAAAATGGACCAGGGGGATTTGTTCAACTACTCACGTACGTTCAAAATCCGTTGGAACGAAAATCCGATCTGCTTCTGCTCCTAAAATATTACAATCTTAACATTTTAAGTTCATATGCAAATTTCGAACGTTTTCACACTGTAATAAAGACGTTATTTTTTGATATTGAATGAATTTAGAGCAGCACTGTATTGTTTTCGATCAGTTTTACATTCTACAAGCATAATTGAATACTTGTGAACTGATATTATTCATTAATAATTCTAATTAACGTATTAAATTCAATTTAGCGTATTCAACTATATAATCTGCTCTAAAATCATCGTTTATTTTTAAACAGGATTATAATTTTTTAATGGAATGAAACAAAACGGATTGATCATGAATGAAATATATTATGTTAAAATAGAGGTTACAATTCAAAAGTATTTACAATTATTAGTTTTTTTTGGATAGTAGTTATTGTTAGTTACATATTATTGTTACACATTCAGGCTTACTAGAATGATTTTGAAATGGAAATGAATGGTTGTAATATACTTGATTTAAAAAAGATTATGATTTCTAGATTATTGAGTTTATGATTAAAATTAAAAAGGAAGAGATACGATTGAGTAGTAAATACAAGAAAAAGAGATACGATCGAGATACAAGTATTAGAAGTCGTCGACGGAATGTTTTAGTTTCAAACATTTGCAACGGGTCAGAAGAATCACTTTAAATACTTTTTATTGTGCCTGAACTATATCGCAGGACTTCTTCATTGTAAGAGATCTTTGTCGGTCAGGGATACCAAACGGACTAACTGCCCCGCACAAGGGAAGCAGTGGCAAAAGGCCCTTGCTTCTGGGACTCGAAGAGTGGGAAGGATAGAAGATCCTTTGACATTCCTGTTACAATCCCCTTCTTAGATTAGGTTTAGTCTCTGAACCTTTTTGCTAGATTTTATTTTAACATTAGTAGTCTTAATTCTACGATCTACATCTTTTATCTGTGCAGTAGGTGCAGTAGGAGCGACAGTGTAATGCACTGTTGGTGTTGCGGTGACCTGGGTTTTTACCCAAAATATACAAATCTTCTTAGGAATACATTCACGAAGTCGGGCGAAGATTCCACATTTGTAACACATAAAAACTATGATTGCAGCAATTGCTGTATATCCTAAGTACTGCAGCCAACTGGTGGCCTGTTCTGTCCAGGTTCGCGTTCTCCTGTCTCTAGTGACCTTATCTATTGCATTTTCGATGTGGTCGACTGATCGTTTTAAATTATTTAAATTCAGAGGCCTAATTTCTTGTGTGAACGGTACCAGCTTGTCTTTTATAGAATCTAATTGTTTGTCGGTATACGGTAATTAATATTTTTCCTATAGCTTATTTCTCTTGTTATTGTGTCGGTAGAGCTCATTTTTAATATAATATTTAATCCGTTCAATATACATTTGTCCTTCCTCAAAATCTTCGTAGGGCCCTGGATTTTAATTTTATCATGACCTGATTCACGCAATGAATCAACCTCTAGTGGTTCGTGGGGTATTAAAATCTATCCATTCATAAGTGGTATAAAAGCGATGTTCATAATTTTAAAGGGAGAATATTTGCACTCATCCTTGATTGTCTTTACATTCATCCGTAATATGCTATTCTCGCAGATATTAGTTTCTGACATTAAATATGTGGGTTGCGTTCGTTTACAAATTTTCATCTGACCATAATTTTTACATAGTTCTAATATTGTTCTATCGGTAGGTACGTATGTAGTGTGCCCCTGTCCCATCAATAAGTATTCGTGGTCAGGAATTATGGCAAGGAAAACTGAACCAATTTGTTTGGGAATAGGAATTAAGTGTTTAATTTCATAGATTTCGGTTTCTGGAATAGGAATGTGGATGGAATAAACAAATCTATTCTTTGTGATAGCCACGTTGACTGTCGAGACGTCGACGATATGCTGGAAGTTTGTCTGTTTTAAAGGGATAGTGTATTTGACGTTGAACTTTTCTTCGAATTCTTTCATCTCCATTATCAGGATTGCTGGTCTTAGGAGCTGAGGATGGACTATTCCGTTTTTTCCGTCATTTATCGCATTTATCAGTAAGTTGATATCTTCACCCAATTCATCAACTATCATCATGCAAATCGTCATTTGGTTTAAGATGGCTATATTTTTAGTATTTCTGTTTGTTCCGTTAACTATTTGATTGATGCGATTATTATTTTCTCGACTGTGTATTTCAAGTGTCTTAAAATCGGTAGAGGCTGAATTAAATAATGCTTTTATAATCTTAGTTGGATTAGAAATACTTTGCGACATGACTTTGTTGTCATTGAGCAGTTTATCTAGCTCTTCGTTGATATATTTCATATCGTTTTCACTTAGAGTACCAAAAAGTGTTTTCGATACATCGCCTATGAAGTTAAAAAACCCTCTTTTAGCTCGCGTTTTGCCTAGAAGTTGCTTTAAAAGATTTCTCTGATTGTTCAAACGCTGTATTCTTGATTTTATTAAATTCAGCTCAAATTGTTCTGAACAGTCATCACATTGATGTGACACGGATGCGAAAATGTGTTGCAATGATCCATATCGCTCGTCTATTTCGTTGGTCTCTACTCCTAGTATTATATTCCAGGTGTCATGATAGAGTTGAGCCTGCCCTAATTCTTCCGAGTAAATAGTTACCCCGGTTAGGTCAGTTGTGATGACCTCAGCCGATATGATCTTCAATATCCATAATAAGATTAGGGCCATCATCTGAAACATCATTGGTAATAGGGCATCAGTTGATTCGAATGTATTCTAGTTCGCTTGTCGTTAAACAGGATTGTATAATTATTGTTCTCCTGTCTCTCTGTAACTACTTCTGGGCCTTTCCACCAGGGAGAAAGTTTGTTCTCTGGATGGTTATTAATAAACTTGACCAGGTCCCCAGGCTCGAAGATACCTTGTGGTATAGAGATTTTTGAATCCTGTAACTTTTTGTATTTGATTTTTTGTATCTCTATTTTTTCTTTTGCCTTTTGGAGATAGTGTTCATGCTTTCTTTTCCATAGATTAAGTAATTCCTCGTACCTGACATTTAGCGTGGTGCTTAACATCGAGGGCAAATTTGCATCTCTCCCAACGGTCAGTGGAAAGGGCGAGTATCCAGTGCCTTCATGATTCATAGTATTGTATGCCATACAAATTATTTTTAAATTTTGATCCCATTCAGTGCTATGATCTTCGATGCTGGTTTTCAGTAAATTTTTAATAGTCGAGTGGGCTCTTTCGAGTGCTCCATTGCTTTGTGGATGATAGACTGTGGTTTTTATGTGCTTAATTCTGAATAGATTTTCAAAATTCTGTACCAGTTCAGATACAAAGTTTTGTCCCTGATCTGTTAAGATATCCTTTGCTGCTCCGAATAGATATATGTAGTGGTCGAATAACCCTTCTATAATGCTTTCAGATGCCGCATTCTTAAGATGTATGAAGATTAAGTACTTTGTGAGCATATCTTGGATGCTGAGAATCTATTCGTTTCCTGAAAGTGTCAAGGGTAAAGGTCCGAAAATGTCCATGGCTATTTTATCGTTGGGGTTGACAGACGTGTCTGGAATAATTGCTGGACATTGTCTTTTAATTCAAACCGTTTTTTGTAGTTGACAAACGGGACATCGTTTGATGTAGTGGATAATCTCTTGTTCCATATTTTTCCATTCTTCAAGAGTTCTAGCTCTTTCAATGGTTTTGTTCTCTCCAAAATGTTGTGCCGTGATAGATCCATGTGATTCCTTTATAATTTCCCATTTTTCTTCTTGAGTGAGCTCTGCTCGTGGTGTGTAGCAGGTGTGAAATTGCTGGTCTTCATGCTTTTGGCTCAAGAAGTTGAGATAGTCCCGGATCTTTACCTTTTCTAAAGGGGTAATTGTTGGATCTATGAAGTGGTAACGTGTAATTGTTAGCTTAGAGGCGATGGCCTCTCGGTTTATTCTATCCAATACCTCCAGCCATTTAGCCTCGTTAAATTGAGGTAGTTTATATTGCGATGTATCCTGAATTCCTTTCCTTTCTTTGGATATTCGCTATGGCCGCGGAAGCACCGTAGCGCCTCTTTCGGTGGTATGCGGCGATTCCCGTTAGATGAGTATGTAATGTTAACATGCGATTTTTATCTAAAGTAAAAATTATAATAATAAATCTATTTTTGTTTTTGATCTGTGTTATATACAACTATAAAGAATATAAAAAAGTATCATGTAAATATATGAACTTTCTATAATTTGCAAATATAAGAATAATCTCACTAATAAATAAGAACTCAGCTGAAAATTCCTGTACAGGAAGGTACGTAGGTTCCTGGTACACCGGTTCCTGCCGCGGAACGTGCGAGGGAACTTGCGTACGTTCCTGTACAAGAACCTGGGTATTTAAATACCTGTACAGGTTCCTTTATTATCGTGGATGTTGCTGCGAGAAATTCCCTAGGCAGGATCCTGTACAGGTTCCTGCACAAGTGGGACACATTTGCAAAAAGTATCTATGAAGGATCCTGTACAGGTTCCTGAGTAGGTGGGACACTCGCATATATATATGTATGTATATTAGGGTTACTCAAAAAAACTTTTTTTTCTTAGAGGGCAAAGATCCCCCCCCCCCCCTTCCCATTTTGTTCCAAACCCGAAAAAGAATCCTTAATCCTTTTTTTTCATTTTTTCGATTTTAACTGCTGCCGCTTTCGACTTGAAGTTTCCCATGTAAAATGCATGGGGAAAAATCACTTTTTTCAGTTTTTGAGATAATTTTTTAGAGTTTGAAAAAATGTGACGGGAAAGTATGGAGGCTTCTAGAGAATTATCCAACAAAGAATTTCATGCATCGAACATATGGGTTTGACACACCTAACACACCCCTACGAGTCCCTGAAAACTATCCTTAAAACCAAAAATATCAATTCTTCATAAAAACGATCCTTTGAGCACTGTATTGTTATCTTCTTTTACCTGAAATTATTTATATTGTCTAGTGGAATATTTATTAACATTGCTTAATTAATTTTCAATTATTTAAACAAACGGAATTTAATTCTTTTCCAGATTCTTTCTTTTTAAAATAATCTGCGATTGCTAAGCCCTTCGCATACAATTCTTTTGCAATTTGACTATCGGAGGGCTTACCACACTCTTGCTCTAGACTTGTTTTACTGATTCTTCTGTCTGTATTAATAAAGTGAATTAATGCAAATACATGTTTGCATTTCCCCCCTGCTTGGGATACGCACGTGCATGAAACTGAAATTACATTTCGCTCTGAGTCAAAAGCTGTAAACAATTTTTTCAAAATCACTATTTGCCCTTGTTATTAGTTTGAAAAATGATATACTCTCTTCCTAACCTTTCTATTAAAATAATATTATAATTGTTTACACAATAAGTATTCCATGAATTTTTTAATATTTACAGATATATACCTCTAATTTAACAGAATAAGGTGGAGAATTCACTGAAGTCTGACAAATAACATTCGTCTGAATTCTTTAACTAATACCGTTTATTCGGATTTCCTCTACTCTAATAACATGTATTATAAACAAAGCCTTTCTTTTTTAATAGTTTCATTATGAAACTCAATCCCATGCTTTATTGAACTAAATCCAGTTCTTATTATAATATTCATAACAAAGATAATATCTTTGTTCATAATGAGCTGTCAATGTAAATTATCATAGTGAGGTTATGTTTACGCCAGTTTGAAGAATTTATGTGCATTTAAAAACTTACAATTACCGTGTGCCTTTTTCAAATATTATTTCTCAAAATAAAACCTTCCAAATAGTAAATATACGCTTCTTTTATTTTCATATGCATATTTATAAAAATATTTTTTATTGATATCACGCGATGATATCTACATTTTCATCTAACGAGAAATTCCTATTTCTGTCGCTCCGAGCGCTGGCAGTCATATCCGGTATCGGTTCAAGGTCATGTCCGTAGCCAATAGTGCGCCAGAGATTACCTTCGGCGTTAGGTTTAACATTTTCTCTGCTAGGCATTCTGTTTGTGATGTGTTTTTTATATTCTCTTAACAAATTTTCTCTCCCATCCGTTAATCCTTCCTCATCTGAGATAAGTTGATCTGCATCCATGCGACGCCGAGGAAACTCTCTGCACGTACCGGCTGTTTCTTGTACTGTTAATTCCTCTTCTCTTTCCACATCCAGATCAACTTCTTCTGCTGTATTTTGTAGAGAATCTTCTTCTTGTTGAACTGGGAATAGTCTAGATAGACAATCTGCAGCTTTATTGTCCTTTCCTTTTACGTGTTTGACAGTGTAAAGATATTCTTCCAAACGTAATCTCCACCGTAACAATCGTGAAGAGGGATCTTTCACGTTGTGTAGCCATATTAACGCCTGATGGTCCGTTTGGATTGTAAACTCTCTCCCAAGAAGGTACTGTCTTAACCTTTTGCATACCCAAACTATCGCTAACAATTACTTTTCCGTTGTATTATAATTGATCTCGGCTTTGTTTCACGTCCTTGATATGTAACAACAGGGATGACCGTTTTGGGATAATACTGCGCCTAGTCCGTGATTAGATGCGTCTATCGTTAAAGTGAATTTCTCCTTGTAGTTTGGGAATCTCAAAACCGGTGCTGAGCATAATAGTTCTTTCATTTTGTCAAAGGATTCTTGACAATTCGTTGACCAGTCAAAAGGTGTCTCGTTTTGTGTTAGATTTGTAAGAGGCTTACAAATTTGAGAGAAATTTTTTATAAATTTTCTATAGTACCCTGCGAGTCCTAAAAAGCTCTGAACTTGGGTGACATTCTGTGGTGGTTTAAAATCTCGTACTGCCTGTATTTTTGCGGGGTTAGGTTTCACGCCGTCCTCAGTTAACAAATGTTCTAAATATTCGAGTTCTGGGCGTAAATGCTCGCACTTGTCAGGTTGAAGTTTTAATCCCGTTTCTCTGAGTCTGTCAAATAGGCTTACTAGGTTCTCGTTGTGTTCCTTTAAAGTTGAGCCGAATACGACAATGTCGACAAGGTAAACAAAACATTTGTTTCCTTCCAATCCTCTCAGGGCATTGTCCATCATCCTTTGGAAAGTAGCGGGAGCATTTTTGAGTCCAAAGGGCATTCTGTTAAATTCAAAATGACCGTCAGATGTCGAGAAAGCCGTGTATTTCTTTGATGTTTCACTCATTGGGATTTGGTGAAACCCAGAGCTGAGGTCAAAGGCAGAAAAGAATTTTGCATCTCCTAATTAATCTAAAATGTCTTCGATGATGTGTAACGGATATGCATATTGTTCCGTGTCCTCATTTATCTTTCAAAATCGATTACTATGCGCCATTTCTTCTTGCCAGACGCGTCTTCCTTTCTTGGCACCACCCAAATCGGCGAATTAAAGGGTGAATTTGAATCTCGTATGACGCCTTTTTCTTTCAAGTCATGCATTTGTGTTTTTATTTCTTCTTTGTGACATTGGGGAGGACGATAAGATTTAACATTTACTATCTTGCCGGTTTTCAAAATTATTTCAGGTTCTACTAAATCGGTACAAGGAAAAGGGTCTCCTTCAAGGTTAAAAATGTCACTGTACCCTGCTACCATTTTCCATAAATAAGGACGTTCTTTTTCTTCTATGTGGTCCAATCTCGTTTTGTTTAATAGAATTTGATCGATTTTATCATACTCCAAACTGCTTGGTGTTTTTAAGGGGCTTTTTCCATAATTATATAAGGGTACAACTAATTCTTGGTTCTTAATTTTGTACACGCCGTCGGGGATTGAATCGTGATTTTCTATATAGACATCCTGATCCTTTTCTACAACTTTGATCCGAGTTATCTGTGCTGTGTTTCCCGAAACAAATGTTCCGTCCTCAAAAAGGGGTAATTTTTTGTTATCAAGGTAAAGGAAATCTTTAGTTATGTGATATTTATCGAATGCATTAAAGAATTTTCGGCCGATGATACCTTCTTCTGGCAAGGGAAAATCATTATCAATTATGTGAAATGAATGCGACTTCCCCAAGTATGGTATTCTTACTGTTTGATAAGAATAATATAATTAATATCTCTCCTCATGGCAAAACGTTTCCTCATCTCAAATGGTGTTCTTTCTATGGGTACTTTAGAATGTTTAATGAGATTAATAGGGGCTCCTGAATCTACTAGTAATCTATAGGTGCGTCCATCAGAATGCTTTCCATGCATGGATTGCAATCGTCCGCTGATTGCAGAAACTCTGCAGATTCTTCGTAGCGTTCGATTTCGTCCTGTTCCTGTGGTGTTACTTCGTAACATTCTAATGGGTCTTGTGGATCTTCCATCTCCTGCATATTCCTGATTTCTGGCGGTCTTCTCTGAGATGTTCCATTGCGAAAACCCTGTTGCTTTGATTTCGCATAGCATTGTTTCTCCAAATGGCCCGGTTTCTTACAGAAGTTACAAGTCATTTGCATCCTTTCTTGTGAAGGTAGTCCGTGGTTCGGACTATCGGAGGGTTGATTTCGCATTCGTGGCTGTTGATTTCGGGCCGCAGGTATCGTTACGTTCCTCATAGGTAGTCTAAGAACATTTGGTTATACTGGTCGAGGTGTTATTGAAACTTTCGTACGCGTACGTTCTCTGCACCACACTTCTGCTTCCAGAGATTCCTGTAAAGCTTGGTTCAAACTTTTGGGTTTTAAGGGTCGCACTTGATGGCTAATGTCATCGCGTAAGTTCATAAAGTACCTCTTCGTGACAGATTTTTCCTCCATTTGAAGAGCTAATTTCCGCTCTATTCCGGACGAATATTCCGATTGAATTGTATAAATCAGTTCATTATACGCACTTCTAAATCTTTGATTAAAAAACTGTACTGAATCATGATTTTGCCTGATAGTTTCGAGTTTACTACAACACGTTTCCAGAGTGGTTGCAGTAGCTAAATTTGTTTTTGAAGCGCTGTACAGATCATCGAAGCTACTTATAGGGTAGTGCCGGATTGCTCTCTTAGCACTTCCAATTATTTTCTCCGTTAAAATGTAGTCCAGTAGTAAACTAGGTTGGGAACATCTTAGCCTCGCGCGATTCACGCTCTTAATGGAATCGTGTACGCCAACATCATCTTGGCCGTTTGAAACCTCGACCGTGCGGATGATTTCTTTGGCCTGGGAAAGCGGTTCAACGTTTTCCATTCGGTGCATCGCTGGTAGCAATGGGTTGTTTCTCGGAAAAGTGCGATGAGCGGGTGCTGGCAGCCGGTTAGTATGCTGCGAGAAGCAATTTGGGACCTGAAAACATTGCTGGTCAATGACCTGCGCGGAGAAACTTTGGGGCTGTTCACCTATTCTGCTAGATCTCACAGATTCACGTGGGGATGCCGGCTGTTGGCTAGTACACTGAATGACGGGATTTGGGGGCTGAAGTCGAACACGCGGCTCTGGGTAAGTGTTAGACCACTAAGGGACGGAATGTATGGGCCGAACACTTTGAAACTGGTCACTGCACTGTGTGAAAGAATTTGGGGAAACGCCGGGCTTGATGGGTCTCTCCGGGGGGACGGGAGGTATAGGCCGAACACTTTGAAACTGATCACTACACTGTGCGAAGGAATTTGAGGGAACGCCGGGTGAGATGAGTCTCTGGACCACCTGCTGGTTGGTCGCGATCGTGCGTTTCCTCGTCTGGCGACGATTCCTTTTCGGACGATTCGGAGTGCTGTGGCGACAATGCTTTCAGACGACTTGGAATACTGTGGATGGTCGTTCGATTCATCCTCCGTGACCAAGGCATTGCTAAACTGCGCGAGACTTCTAATTTCGCCCGCTCGCTTCATGTTTTCTTCGTTCAAAGTCGTGAGGCTAGTTTCGAACCTGTCCTGTTTCTCAACGATTATTTGAAGTTGGTTCAGGATCAGCGTTAGAACATCCTGATCTTGTTTCGACGAATTCTTCGAAGTCATAGTGGGAGCGGTGGTACAGGGCTCAGAGATGGAGCTATCAGAATCTGTGGAAGTGTCTGTATGTGTGGGATAGTGTGTACTTAAATTTGCCCTATAGGCGTGGAAACCCAGTTTTAAACCTGATTGCGAGTGTCGGCTGTAAGTGTCGCGAACGCGTGACAATATGATATTTTATATTGATTTTAAGCACTGCACTTGCGTGATTTCATTACATCTCATTACAAAAGTATAACAACGTCTGAGCACAAATTTTCTAGTTTATTTTCTATATAATTTATTTTTCAGAAATCAATTCTGCGCTTACGGGGTCGTGCTATGCCAATAGTATACCGACGCCTAAGCAAAATTTTCTATCTTATTTTCTAAAAACTCGCTTACTTTTTCTTTGTTGAAACTCTGCTTCCTGGTTGTCGGGCTACATCGTAGTAACAGTCCGGAGTCCTGGATTTATCCCTCGATATTCACCTCCGTAGAGATTTCGTTGCTACTACTGCAAATTTTGCTTCCTGGTTGTCGAGCTGCACCGTAGTAATAGTCCGGAGTTCCTCGATTTTAACCACCGTAGTGATTTCCACTTTCCAGATTGTCTTCCAGAGATAGGGTCGTTTGATCTCTAAATTGCTCCGTAGAGACAAGATCGTGTACTCCTATCCTGGCAGGATCGCCAATTTTGTAACGGGTCAGAAGAATCACTTTAAATACTTTTTATTGTGCCTGAACTATATCGCAAGTCTTCTTTATTGTAAGAGATCTTTGTCGGTCAGGGGTACCAAACGGACTAACTGCCCCGCACAAGGGAAGCAGTGGCAACAGGCCCTTGCTTCTGGGACTCGAAGAGTGGGGAGGATAGAAGATCCTTTGACATTCCTGTTACACATTCTTACAGCCTACAATTTTTGGATAATGATGGATTAAGTCTCTGGTCTGAGCAGGCTGGAGAATCTGTTCATAGACAGTTTCCTAAATATTGGGAAAAGTATCAAATTAACTCTATGACATCTGAATCATATGCAACCAACTTGAAAAAGCAGTTATCGAATTCTCATCAATTCACTTGTAAGAATGTTTGAACCTAAAACATTCCGTCGACGACTTATAATACTTGTATCTCGACCGTATCTCTTTTTCTTGTATTTACTACTAAATCGTATCTTTTCCTTTTTAATTTTAATCATAAACTCAATATTCTAGAAATCATAATCTTTTTCAAATCAAGTATATTACAACCATTCATTTTCATTTAAAAATCATTGTAGTAAATCTGAATGTATAACAATACTATGTACCTAACAATAACTAATATCCAAAAAAAACTAATAATTGTAAATACGATTGAATTGTAACCTCTATTGTAACATAATATATTTCGTTCATGATAAATCCGTTTTGTTTCATTCCATTAAAAAATTATAATCCTGTTTCAAAATAAACGATGATTTTAGAGCAGAATATATAGTTAAATACGTTAAATTGAAGTTAATACGTTAATTAGTATTATTAATGAATAATATCAGTTCAAAAATATTCAATTATGTTTGAAGAATGTAAAAATAATCGAAAACAATATAGTTCTGCTCTAAATTCATTCAATATCAACAAAATAACGTCTTTATTACAGTGTGAAAAAGTTCGGAATTTGCATATAAACTTGAAATTTTAAGATTGTGATATTTTACGAACAGAAGCAGATCAGATTTTCGTTCCAACGGATTTTGATACGTGAGTAGTCGAACAAATTCCCCTGGTCCATTTTTTTTTGTCATTTTGGACAAACCTATTCGTCGTTCAAGCACACCGTGTTCAGGTTGGGTGCGTAACTCAAATATGTCTATTCAATTAAATAGTTAAATCAATAAAAAATCATAACGATTTTATTATTTAATTAAATAGCTTCTAAAAATAGAAAATAATATCTAAACACACTTATGGAAAAATCATTTTTTTCCAAGTTATAAAAAGAAATTAAGTTCCATCCCATGTAAGTGGTATTATTGATTAGCCCTCAGCGTGCAGACATCTTGCTAACTGACGTCACAGCATGAAACACCTCATCACCATTTGATCGTTGTGCCAATTTTGTTACTGCGCTCGGTCACTATCAAGGTGTATTTACACTAGTGATGGGCACTGCTCGCCCTGACTGTGGTAATACCTGATCTGACCGGTAATGTCCAGTCATGACGGTAAAAGTTGATAAAACGCGGTCAGATCCAAATATCTCCATCAGGAAAGTTTTTTTTATATAAAAAGTGATCTAGTTGTTAGGACATACCTTGTGCTAAACTTGTACAAAAAGTTTTTCGGTTCCAAATGTTCCAGTTATTCTCAAAGTTATAAAAATGCGAAAAAGCTGAGCACAGCAGACGACACTTTTGACAGTTTCGCGCGAGTTTCGAGGGGAATTTGAAAATGAGACTTTACAAATTAATGAATTACATTAAAAATCTGTTGCATTTATCAAGTCATATTTTTAAAATAATATTTAGTAGTATGCTCAGTTATTTTGAATATAATTGCAATGAATATAACACTTAAATATTGAGTTAAGTACTGTGTATCGTATAGGTTATATTCCTTAAATGAAAATACTGGTTTTTGTCTTTGAATAAAATCAAATTGATATCTAATTATTATGAATTCAGATTTATCAGTGATTTGTGTAAATAGTTTATTATTCGTTATTATGGCCAACGGCCATAACACGCTAAAAAACCAGTTCTCGTTAGATCACTGAAGTTAAGCAGTGTTGGGCGCGGTTAGTACTTGGATGGGTGACCGTTCGGGAATACTACTAACTGCGTGTTGTTGGCGTGTCGCTGTCGTGGGTGTGGTGAGCCCACACTTGTAGTTATTTACTGCAAGAAACTATCCACCTAGAAACAGTACTCGAATCGGGTAGTGTCACGCCTACCCCGAAAGGGAAATGGCTTAATGGTATACATCCAGATGTGAAGGAATTCAATAAAGCTATTATTATTGAAATTAATACATGTAGATGGTGAAAGAAACTGACAAACTTCAGACCAAAAGTAGATTTTGATGTTATAAAATCCTTTATTGCTGCCAACGTTTCGAAAACTTTGTCGTTTTCCTCTTCAGGACGTAAACATTAAATTTCAGAGTTCTTCAAATTAATCCGTCAATTATTAAAAGAATCATCTTCCTCCTCACATCTCTATAAATATGAAATAATAATTAATTTTCGTATATATTTCAATAGAAAAAAAGCGTTCTTTTTTAGGTTAGAAATTTAAATTGAGAAATTTACCTTTTGGAGCTTCATTTTTTGTAGGAAATTTTGTTTAAATTTTGATTTTGTTAACGTAAAATACTAAATTTATACTGGGAAAAACATTTTAATAATATAAATTGACTTAGTTTAAAGAGTCAAAGGACTCCCCAACTTTTTTGCTCCATTTTTACAAGGAGAATTGAGAAAGATAGTAAGAGAGGAAGAGAATTCTGAACAAGGATAGAAAATTAGCAATGACGTATCAACGATTTATAACATAAGGTACTATAGTTTCTGTATAATTCTAATGACAATATTAAAATTTGAAAGACTTCTAATTTTAAAAATTATTTACACATTATACATTGTTATTGAAATTTAAAATTATTACTGTTACTAATTAGTTGAATGTATAACTGTATAATATGATAAAAAAAAAAATTTTTTTTAGAAAAATTCATCAATTTTGAGTTTTAAAATTTTCTTAAATTAGAGAATCCAAAATTATATTATATATTGGACTATAATTATTAAGATCTGAAATTATATTCAAACAATTATTGCTGTTTTTTTTTATAAAAAACATTTCTGCTATTAATCTTTTAAATTCATTAGGTTCATGATGTAAAACAATAACATTATCCCAATCAATCAAATGTCCAGTTTCAACGTGATGATTTGCTATGACTTTATGGTTTTTTGGATTTTGTCTAAAATTATCATGATGTTCTTTTATTCTTGTAGCAAGTATTCTGCTCGTTTGGCCCACATAACATTTTTCGCAATTCAAACATTGAATTTTATATACTACATCAGTAAATTGCAAATTTTCTAATAAATCTTCACCTAATTTTATGAATTTATCGAGTTTAGAATCTATTCTAAAATTTGTTTTAATATTAAAATCATTTAAGATTCTTTTAACTTCAAAAGATAACTTACCATGATAAGAAATTGATACTATTGGTTTAAAATTTGAATTTCTAACTATTGTTGTATTATTTTGGTTGGATAAAGAATCTGTAATTGTTTTAATTTTATTATTAATATGTATTTGAACAAATTCTGTTGGGTAATTATTTAGGTATAAAGTATTTTCAATAAATTCTATATTAGAACTGTGAAATGATTTATCTGATAATTTTAAAGCTGTACCAATAAGATTTTTTACTATCGAAATTTCATGTTGTATTGTTCAGAATTCTCTTCCTCTCTTACTATCTTTCTCAATTCTCCTTGTAAAAATGGAGCAAAAAAGTTGGGGAGTCCTTTGACTCTTTAAACTAAGTCAATTTATATTATTAAAATGATTTTCCCAATATAAATTTAGTATTTTACGTTAACAAAATCAAAATTTTTTAAAATTTAAACAAAATTTCCTACAAAAAATGAAGCTCCAAAAGGTAAATTTCTCAATTTAAATTTCTAACCTAAAAAAGAAGGTTTTTTTCTATTCAAATATATACAAAAATTAACTATTATTTCATATTTATAGAGATGTGAGGAGGAAGATGATTCTTTTAATAATTGACGGAATTATTTGAAGAACTTTGAAATTTAATCTTTACGTCCTGAAGAGGAAAACGACAAAGTTTTCGAAACGCTGGCAGCAATAAAGGATTTTATAACATCAAAATCTACTTTTGGTCTGAAGTTTGTCAGTTTCTTTCACCATCTACATGTATTAATTTCAATAACTTATATTACTCAGACAAACAACATCGCTTTAGCACCATGACTAATTTAACTAAGGCGATTATTGTAATTTTAAAAAATGGCAACATTGACATTACAAATAATAACAAATAATACATTATTCACACAAATTACTCATAAATCTAAATTTATAATAATGAGCTCTACTAAAAAAAAAGTCAGGAATCGTCAGAGAAAAAGTAAGGACTTCTGACCATTTCTGACCACTTTTGTTACGTTTCTCGACAGAAATCATCAGGAAAAGTCAGAATTCGTGAGAAATGTTCAGAAATCGTCAGAGCTTGGGCTCGAAGGATAATCCTTTTATTAGGGGTCCAAGAATGGAATGACATAAAACCTAATCCCTTTTATATTTCCCTGGTTACTTATATCAATTATTTATATTCATTTATGAATATTCTCTTTTTACTTATAATTAATAATATTTATATATTGAATGATTCGGAAGGTGAATTTGAAAATTTTGTCCGTTTTGACGTATCTCTTTCTCTTTACAAGATACATTATATTTGATCTAATTTTGAATTTTTTAGAAAAATGTTTAGGTATCTGAAATCGTCGAAACCCGTAGATTCTGAATTTCTCACTTTTAAATCTGTTTATGCAACATTGAAAAAAAAAAAAATTATTTTAAATTTTTAATCCTTTTGGGTTGCCTACCTGCGGTCCTACCCGATGAGCTACCTGATGGGATGTGAATTAGCATATCTTCAGAAATCGTCAGACTCGTCAGGAATGTTCAGGATGTTCAGGAATCGTCAGAACTTCTGACCATTCGTGACGATTCCTGACTTTTTTTTTAGTAGGGAGATATCAATTTTATGTTATTAAAAGGCATAAAAACAGTATTTTCATTTCGGGAATATAACCTATACGAAACACAGTACTTAACTTAATGTTTAAGTGTCATGTTCATTAGAATGTTATTCAAAATAACTTAGCACACTACTAACTATTATTTTCAAAATACTACCTAATAAATGCAACAGATTTTCAAGGTGATTTCTCAATTTGCAAAAAGCCATTTTCAAATACTCTTCGGAACTCGCGCGAAACTGTCAAAAGTTTCGTCTGCTATGCTCAGCTTTCTGGAATTTGTATTACTTTGAGAATAACTGGAACATTTAGAACGGAAAAACTTTTTTAACAAGTTTAGCATAGGGTATGTTCTAACAACCAATCCACTTTTCTCTATGAAAAAAAACCTTTTTTGGTGGAAATATTTGGGTCTGACCGCGTTTTATCATCATTTACCGTCATGACCGGTCAGGATTAGTCATAACTGTGAAATAACGAGCAGCGCCCGTCACTAATTTACACACTCTGTCTGCTGGTCGTCAGCCAGCCAACATATCAAAATATCCATTCACATCTCCGGGAAATTCAGTGAAATATAGTAATATTTTAGATATCGTCTGAAACTAGCTGGAAGATAACTAAAATATCACTATATTTCAATGAATTTTCCAGATGTGTGAATGGTAATTTTGATATGTTGGCTGGCTACCACTGTCTTCTAGCTCATAGGTATGTAAATATTGTTGATCCTTCGTTGATATAAATGACTGTATTTAATTTTTAAAATCTTCTGACTTCGTATTTCTTTCAACCTCAGAAACATCTGCAAAAAAAAGGACCCTCTGGAAGTTCCGCCACTGACAATAAGTAGAGTATAGTACATTCCGTAACTAGTGTGGACTGACGGCCTTTTTGAAACCAGCGTAATGTTTTTGTAATGACTCGTAGGTAAGGGCGCCATAGGCGCCCAAACCAGAGACGGGTTACAAAAACATGGCGCGAGTTTCAAAAAGGAAAGCCGTCAGTCCGCAGAAGTCACCAACGATACTTTCCAGAATAAAATCATAAATGGCGTGATTGCATTATCTCTTTGGAAAAATGCAAAATCACGTATTGAGTCCGTGCAGGTACGCATGAGCTCTGCTGCATGTTTGTTTCTAACGAGCGTGAATGAGACAACAAAGTATAATGTGCGAGGCGATAGGAACACGTTATACTATTTTTTATAAACATCGAGTCACTAATACGCCATGAATTCTCTTTCTATCTTTGTCTACCATGATCTCACTCTAGCCAACTCTAGCGTTGAGAAAATACGCGGAGCATGTACTAACAAAGCTCTTTTTTGAACTCTACGGCACGCCATGCTAACTGAATCCTATTTTTCTAGCTCATCCAACGCACCGCCAGACGCCGCTCAAAAAGCGTACTCTTGCGTTTATCTGTGGAGGCATGAAAACAAGCCATTTTTATGATTGCGTCCTGAAAAAATAATTTCAATCGCATTTGACAACACTCGATTGCCCCCGTGGGCAAAAAGCAAAGTTTTTGCCATTTTCCCTCTTTAAAATAAAATTTAACTCCTTCCAAAAGGAATTTCTGGGTCTGTCACCTCTAATCATTTTTTAATAAATTAAGAAGCTGTCAAGCAAGTCAGTCATATAAGCGCAGTCGCCATCTTGAAAACGTAAATTACATGTAAAAACTAGGGACGTAAATTACTTACACTGTAAAAAATGAACTCCAAACTTCACATATTCTGTTGTGGTAAAATTTCACTGATGCATAAAATACGCCGCGACATCGCATGCAATTTCACATCAGTTGGTGAAAATTACATCGTCGGTCGCCGGAAATAAAAGGACCCTGCACTAGCGTGATAATTTTCCGCCGACTGTCGTTGTAATCTTACGAACTAAAGTAGCAAGTTTCCACGGTACCAAGTGGAATATTACTATGTGTCGGTAATTTTACGTTTGGAATGATGTGATTTTAAATTTTCAACCGTTTCAATATGTTGCAATCGTTGTAATGTGTTGCAATTGTTCAATAAGATTTATTATATATTCATATATAGTGTTTCGCATTTCGCAATTTATAATTATTAATGATTATTTATTTTTCTTCTGAAGTCGAAGAGTATTGAAAGGTTAGTGAATTTGAATACACTTATATGTGGGAAAAGATGGAAACGTGTCGGCGTGCTTGTAGAAAAACATAACTCCAATTTATTGTATTTGGAGTAATCTACAGATTATTCCAAATACAATAAATATAGGTTATACTGCCAAAATTAGGTACATCAAAAAATGTTCATACAGCAACTAAAGACTTAAACATTATTCTCTTTTAGCTCCAAAGCACGCAAGACAGTGCAACGTCGTAGCCTGGAATCCAGTCGATCCGAATCACAATCAGATGCCATAAAACCAATCGCATTTGCTATAAGTTTCACCTGCAACCTTTTTGAACGTTTTGATTGATATATCTTTCGTCTTAATACAAATAAATAACAAACTGAAATTTAATGTCTAATGTATTTTACTCTTTGAAATACCAATTTTCCACATCCCGAAAGTAATTTTACTAATCGTTTACTGAATATTACGTATTATTTTGTGAATTTAGCAACTCGCTGTAAATAAAAATCCATTAGCAGCTTCGAAATTTTACCACTAGATGGGAATGTTACGATCGACATTTTAAAATTCCCAGTAGAGTGGGATTTTACCTTTCGTGGCGGAAAGTTACCACGTTCGTGCAGGGTCCTTTTATTTCCGTCATCTGGCGATGTAAAATTTGGTTGATTTTTTTTACAGTGTACGCAATTTACTTGTAAATAACTTCGTAAATTACCTAAGGTATATTACGTACGCAACCCTGGTCGCTATAAAGTAATCTTCTTCAAGCACAATGTGGAAAACACAAGTGCCGATCCACCACTTTCAATAAATATGTAGCTGCTCATTATCGAAAAATTGCTAATTAACCAATGACATGCACAGATTTCTGCGATTAAACGTAAAAACTTTTGTTTCAAAGATCTACCGAAAAGCTTCCGCTGTGACAAACGATATCTTTGGAAATTCCCAAGCCAAAACTTTACATTTTTTTTTTTTTTCAACGCACCTTTTAACTTCAAAGACCATGGCGTCTTTCAAACCCTGTATCTGCTGTCAATTTTATTTTGGCGAATAAAGTGTGGTAAGTCGAAAATTTGGAAATCAATTCGCTAATTAATGTTAAGTATCATCCTTTTGGAGTGCCTTGTATGCGAAAAAATGTGAGAATTCATTCTTTATAGCCGGTTCTTTAAACATAAAGTCAACAAGTGACACTTCGCCCACGTTACCCTCCTCCTGGGTAAAGTCGGGTATACATTAGCCACTTATCAATTACCCGGCGCAACATTACCCTGTACCCTAGCCGACTTTACTCACAAATAATTATTACCTGCAACATTTGTTACCCCCAGTTTTTTCTGTGATATTATAGTACCCTTTCTAGTATTTCACCACCAATCTTGTAATAATATCTTATAAAATCAGTTTTTCTTGTGAATGTTATGATTTTACATTTCGCTGTATTGAGATCAAATGAGTTATCAATACACCAGAGTTGAAAATGCTCAAGGTTTTCTTGCAAAAGTTCACAGTTTTGGGTAGTACCCACGAAAAAAGAACCCATTGAAAAGGCGACTTCGTGAATCGCGTATCTGTCATTTGCAGATTGAGATTTTTAAAACTGATTTGGTTTGCGACTATGTGAATTGACCTGTTTCTCGAATGGATTTGAATATGCAATGTACTAGACTGTCCATTTTAAGCAAAATCATATTGAATCGGTTTACCTCTTTTTGAATGAGACCAATTTTTTCAGGTTAGACTGCCGTATTTCACATGATTGTTAAAATTTATAAATTATTCATAGATTAAGAAAAATCATAAGCGAGGCTACTATATTCCTGTTGCTATTTTAGTTCTAGAGAATGTAAAGAGTTTTGTGGCTTATAAGTCAGTGAAAAAAATAATAGCGAGTAAAATTCTGTTTAAAACCAATCGGCGGCAATCTGCAATTCCAGTGACAGATACTCTGTTCAAACGACTTCAAAACCCATTCAAAGCAAGTGGATGGATTTTTGTTTTCTGGGTAGATACGGGTAAGAAAATCTTGGTATCATCTGCATACAGTAGGTAGTAGATGATTGCATGAAAGACTGTCCCTACATCGTTAAAATAGATTGCAAATTGTAAAGGACCTAAATCGGAACCTTGTGGTACGCCAGATGAAGGGAAAAATGGTGCTGAATTATGTCCTCCGTAATGAACGAAATTCTTCCTATTTAAGATATAAGACTGTAAAAAATGCATTTACAAATGCAATTCCAAATTTGTAAATTACTCCCGCAAACACAGAGAGAAAATTTCGAACTATAAGAAATAGTTTATTCGTTCCCGTTCGATGTCTATTTTACAACTGACCTGCAGGCAACTTCCTACCCCCAAGCTTACCTTTTACCTTAATTATACGCATGTTGCCGTTTCCATGCTGAATAATGTCTCAGGTGCAGGTTTGGCAAATAAGTGTTGGACATTTCGCGTATGGGCCAACGGAGCTTGGGCAAAGCCCGAAAACTCCTCTCACTTCGGCTTTTGACCAACGGCATTGGACACTTCGCGTATTGACAAGGCAATACGCGAAATGCTCGGCCATCGCGTATTAACCGTAACATATATATGTCGTAGGCTTTTAGAGGATTCAGTCTTTCAGCCAACTGCCTAGGTATTCAGCCAACTGCCGGCGTTCGGAAGAATTTGGGATGAAATCTATATTTGACGTCAAGTAGCCTGGTTTATATAGGAGCCTATTCATATAGAAGAATATTCAGCTATTCTTCAGAAAGCCTGACACGTTTTAGGCTTTTACAGGAATAATTTCAACTCTGAACACACTTTTTTCGTGGAACTTAATCAATTTTACTATTTTAAATTGTAACTTGTGCAAGGAAAATCGTAAATACGGCTATTTTACGTGGTCATATTCACTAAATTCTACAAAAAATGCGATTAGAATCAAAATCATGCATTCGAAATGGTGAATCCAGCCATTAACTTCTTTCCGTTACTGAATTCCAACATAAAAATAAAACGTTTATCTTCGAAACCTATAAAACATAAACTTAAATCAAAAGACTTTTTAAATATATGACATCAAATCAGTATTCTCATCGTTTTGTAATCAAACTCATCATTTAATTATTCAATTAATATAAAGATTTTTTAATCAAGTGATTATTTAAATAATTACGTTTTTCTTCATTATTTGTCATTAATAATATTCTATCATTATAATAAGGCAAATTAAAATAAATAAATGTTTCCCTTCGAATCCTGTGGAAACATGACCTTAAATTAAAAGACTTTTCAAATATGTGACATAAAATCATTATTCCTATGATTTTGTAAATGTATATTTCATTAATTGGATGAACATGAAAATAAATTTAAAGAAATGTTAAATAGCCATTCAATTTGTTTTAATACTCTATGGCTGGTTTCCTGTAAAAGCCTACAACGTGTCAGGCTTTCAGAAGAATAGCTGAGTATTCTTCTGAATGCCTAAATAAACCAGGCACTTGGACGCCAGTTATAGTTTTCGTCCTCAATTCTTCCGAACGCCGGCAATCGGCTGAATGCCTAGGTAGTCGGCTGAAAGACTGAATCCTCTAAAAGCCTACGACAT
>CAKNXH010063102.1:0-81935 GCA_932178445.1 Andricus quercusramuli
TTCTTATTTACTTGAGTATACACAATTTGAATATGTTTACGATCTTTGGGTACTACTTTCAAGAATTCGAGTGTATTCATTAAAACTGTACTTTGCATTTGACAACCACAATTTTAAAAAAGTAATTGTGCAAATTTATCAATGTGTGTATCTATTAACTGACCATTTTCTCCCTCAGTAATCACCATTTGTCTATCTGTATCATTTAAAATGCTAATACTGTTTATAATTTCAATTAAATCATTATTCTGTGAATCATTCATTGCATGATTATATTTCGCGTTCATTTCCGTAACTGCAACATTACTAACATCTGAAATATTCTCTTCCCTCAATTCTTCACGATTACATTGATATATTTCAACGTTATTTTGTTTTATCACTTTATTACTTTTCTCATAGTCCATTATTTAATTGAAAGAATGTATGCAACAATAGCAATCAATTGAAAACATCAATTTTGATGAATAATTCCTATATATTCTATGTTACTTGTATTTTCTTGAAAATGTATGTGCTCAATAATTTAACATTTTTAGAAATATTAAATAATTTCAAATAATTTTTTCAATCAAATATGCAAGTAATTGTTGTTCATAAATATATTGAACAACTTTTTTGTAATCAATTGCATGCAAACCAATTGAAATTAATTATGTGTGAACAAATAATAATAATCATTTATAATGAATACGTCTAAATTAATATTTAATAGATGAAAACGACATTTACTTAAATTACTACAAAGAAGTTAATCGTGTCTTATACTTTCATGTTAAATTTGCAATGAGTTCATCCAAGAAATTTTTTCATAAATTTCATTATAAATAAATGTTATTCAACCAAATATGAGAAGTATTAAAGCTAATAATTGTTTATAAGCTGCTATCTCAAATTAACAAATATATTACTACAAAAAGACTGTCTTTAAAATTCCAATACGACATAAATCAAGTATATTAAAAGCGTACGTGTCGAAATTTAAAATAATTTATTGAACAAATACTTTTAACCATTATTTCCGATCAACCAATATTACTTCAAAGCCATTTTTCCAAAATTCCACTCCAATATAAATCAAATATCTTAAAACCATACGTGTCCAAAAACAAAAAGCCCACTGTCCAATATAAATCCAATATCTCAAAACCATACGTGTCCAAAATCAAAGAAATTCATTCAACCAGAACTTTTCACCATTATTTCCAATGAAAAATGTCCAAACAAATATCCATGTTATGGAGACAATAATTGCATTAAATATGGAATGATGTAAAACTTAATACAAAAAATATTGTTAATAAATGTATTATTTATTGTTATTCATATGTATTACATTACTTATCAAATTTATAAATGAAAATGTAAATTTAATGTTCAATCTTCAATAGCCTTCACTCATTTAACATTGATTTTTTTTTAACAAATGAACGTTCCTGTAAATTGCAGATCATAACTGAAATTCTTCTTAACGTAGAACATCTTGAAGAATGATATCTGTAAGAAAAGAAAAAATATGGTTATACATAATATATTTTCAAATCAAACGTTTGCAAATATTAATAACATTATCTACTACGTAAAGTATAAATGTCATGAATATATTAATATACCTTCCTTTTTAATAATATAATAGGGTTGTGTCAATAATCTCAGCAGTCTATTTGCAGGACACATTAGATGTAATAATATCCTTTCTAATATCTGAAATAAAAATAAATAAATTTTAATCATTGCTTATAAATTGTCATATTATATATATTGTTCATGTTATTAATCTTATATTACACCCGTTGCGACTTTTTCATAATATTATCAATTATTATTTTTATTCGTAATCAATATATTTTATTTTCCCATTTTGATGAACATTTATATGTAAAATATTAAAATTCTGCATTATATTTAAAGAAAATCAAATTTGTCTTTGAAACTTTATAATTATATTGAATACAATCGGTAAAAAAATATTTGTGTGATATAAATCTAATAGAGAGATTGATAAAAATAGGATAATTTGCATTAATGTTCCCATACAAATAAATTACAATCGCGGTACATGACATCCCCAATAGCACGGAACGTTCCTGGAACGTTCCCGGAACGTTCCAGGGAGGTGTAAAATGTTCGCCGCTTGGGAACGTTCCACTGGAACGTTCCAAACATAAATTAACGTTATTGTTATTATTATCAATAAAAAAACGCGTAAAACGTCAGTGATAGGTCAAAATCGATGTCAATTTATGATACGGATATCATATTATAATTTAGTATATGCGGTACTCAAAATTCAAAAATGACATCCATTCTTACCTATCTCTTACGGTTTACGAGATAATTGTTGTTAAAAACAACAATAATGGAAGCTTCCCCTCAGGTCCCAGTGGAACGTTCCCAAGGGCGGACATTTTACACGTTGCGGGAACGTTCCAGTGGAACGTTCCGAAGGTGCCCGCGGAACGTTCCAGGAACGTTCCCGGAACGTTCCGTGCTATTAGGGATCACATTGAAATTACTAAATGCATGAGAATAATTCTTTCTTATACTCTCAGTTACTTATTTAGCACAATAGAGTACAATATTTAGAATAACTTTTATAAATATTATTTCAATTGCGATTAAAATGAATTGTCTTGTTGTAAATATTATGAATTTCTACTAAGAAATGATAACATAAACTCTGTGCAAAAACACAATACAATGTCTAAATGCATAACGTTTAATTGTATTTTAAAATTATACTTCATCGCATATTCATAATATACACTGTTAGAAAAATATGTGTGAGATTTAATATAAATGTGTGTAAAGCAAATATGCACTACCGCTACTGAAATGTAACATACATGGGTGTAGTGAATTTAATATACATGTGTATTAAATTTCATATACAGGTCGGTATAGCAGTCTGCATGAAAAATCAAAGTACTTTAATTCCTTCAAATCTTGTCGAATATTCGCAATTAAATTAATAATCTAGAATTCGTCGAATGAATTGTTATTTATAATGAAAGTGCGACGTATGGGTGGAACTTTTTCCAAAATCCAGTCTAAATAGTAGAAATTTAATGCTACTACAGTTGATTCTAGGTTAGGTCTGTTATTTGTTTGCTTAATCGATCTTTTCGACTTAAAATCCAGTCATATTTTCAATTAACTGGAAAAGGGTATCAAGTTTTATTATTTAGAGTCGAAAATTAATGTTGAACTTATTTTGAATTTGTGTGAAATAGAATTATCTGATTTTTCTTGTAAGTGATTAACATGAATGTATATGAAAATTAATATACACGCTCTTAATGGTGATTTCATATGATAGGTATATTAATTTTAATACACATAAAAAAAAAATTGATTAGCATTTCGAACTCGAAAGTTCATTGCCTCACTACCCGATTCGGGTAGTGTTTCTAGGTGGATAAATACTACCAGTGTGGGTCTACCACACCCACGACGGGTCAACAACACGCAGTATTCCCCGAACGGTCACCCATCCAAGTACTAACCGCGCCCAACACTGCTTAACTTCAGTGATCTAACGGGAACTGGTGTTTTCAGCGTGGTATCGCCGTAGACATTTAATACACATGGGTATATTAAATTTAATATTATTTTTAACAGTGTATATTAATACGCATACCTTTTTAAAATTCTAATACAGCTGTGGCAATAACTTCAGTAACCAATTCGCAGGGCCATGTAATAACACCGTTGTTAATATCTGAAATCAAATTAATATTACTTATCCGTTGTAACGTCTACGTGGTTAGAATAATTTGAATATACATTTTATCACAATGTGTACAAAAAATTACGTTTACAAAATTTGTTGATATTTTGATAAACCTAAATTGAAATTAATTTTCAGAATTTCTAATATTTCATGAGCATTTAAGACATTTTATATTTCCATTAAAAAAGGCTTTTTAATCTTGTAAAATTTTTTATTTTATTTATAAAGTAATGTTTCATACAATTTACAAATCTGTTATGCACAACAGAATAAAAAATCTTTTCTTATTTTATGAATAAAATCAAGCTTCACATAAAGACACAATTTTGATGTATTTATTTGAAAATTATAATATGAATTCTATCATAATTTAAAATGAAATAATGAAAATAAATTTTTCAATTAGATGCATATATCAGTTTTTATTTTGAGAATACAATGTAATGAAATAATAAAATTGATACCTATTTTTATGTCTATTTTATTTATTCATTATAATCAGAATATACATTTCATCATAATTTAAAAAAAATTTTTACAAAATTTATAAATATTTTTTCAAACCTGAATTAAAATGAATTTTCATAATTTCCAATATTATAATAGCATTTGAAGCATTTTATATTTTAATTAAAAAAAGGCTTTGTAATAGAGTAAAATTTTGAATTCTATTTATAAAATAGTGTTTTATACAATTTACTAATACACATATATTATGCACAACAGCATGAAAAATATTTTCTTATTTTATAAATAAAATAAAGATTCACTATATCAACTTTATGGACACAACTTTAATGTATTTATTCGAAAATTAGAATATAAATTTTATCATAAATAGTAACAAAATTGCTTTTATAAAATTTATAAAGAGTTTGATGAACTTGAACGAAAATAAGTATTTGGATAATATGCAACATATTACTTTATATTTTGAGAACACAGTGTAATGAAATAAAAAAATTGATACCTATTTTTGGATCCATTTTATTTATTCATTAGAATTAGAATATAAATTTTATCACAATTTTTAACAAAATTTATAAATTGTATGGGCACAATTTTGATGTATTTATTTGTAAAGTAGAATATAAATTTTATCATAAATTGTAACAAAATTGTTTTTATAAAATTTATAAAGATTTTGATAAACCTGAATAAAAATAAATGTTTTAACAATATGCAACATAATAGTTTTTATTTTGGGAACACAGTGTATTGAAAATAATAAAATTGATACCTATTTTTGTATCTATTTTATTTATTCATTAGAATTATCATACAAACTTTATCACAATTGTTAAAAAAATTTGTTTTTACAAAATTTATAAATATTTTGATAAAACTGAATTAAAATTAATTTTCATAATTTCAAATATAACAGCATTGGAGGCATTCTATATTTTCATTGAAAAAAGGCTGTGTAATAGAATACAATTGGGAATTTTTAGATAAAACAATGTTTTATACTATTTACAAATATATTATTCACAACAGAATAAAAAATCTTTTCTTATTTTATAAATAAAATAAAGCTTCACTACATGAATTCCATGGACATGATTTTAATGTGTGTATTTGAAAACAATATAAAAATTTTATCATGATTTGTAACAAAATTATTTTTATAAATTTTATGAAGATTTTGATAAACCTGAATGAAAATAAATGTTTTAATAATATTCAACATATTAGTTTTTATTTTGTGAAAACAACGTAATGAAATAATAAAATTGATAACTATTTTTGTATCTATTTTATTTAATTAGAATTGGAATATAAATTTTATCACAATTTGTAAAAAAAAATTGTTTACAGAATTTGTAAATATTCTGACAAAAAAAAAAAAAAAATTGATTAGCATTTCGAACTCGAAAGTTCATTGCCTCACTACCCGATTCGGGTAGTGTTTCTAGGTGGATAAATACTACCGTGTGGGTCCACCACACCCACGACAATATTAATATTCTGACAAGTCTGAATTAAATTTAATTTTCATAATTTCCAACATTATGATAGCTATGAAGTCATTTTATATTATCAATAAAAAAAGGTTGTGTAATAGAGTAAAATTTTCAAGTTTATTTATAAAATATTGTTTTAGACAATTTACAGAATAAAAAATCTTTTTTGAAAATAATATATAAATTTTATCATGCAACAGAATAAAAAATCTTTTCTCATTTTAGAAATAAAATAAAGCTTCACTATGTGAATTCAATGGACATGGTTTTAATGTATGTATTTGAAAATAATATTTTGATGAACCTGAATGAAAATAATTGTTTTAATAATATGCAACATATTACTTTTCATTTTGAGAACACAATGTAATGAAATAAAAGAATTGATACTCATTTTTGTATCCATTTTATTTATTCATTAGAATTAGAATATAAATTTTATCACAATTCGTAACAAAATTTATAAATTGTATGGGCACAATTTTGATGTATTTATTTGTAAAGTAGAATATAAATTTTATCATAAATTGTAACAAAATTGTTTTTATAAAATTTATAAATATTTGGATAAACCTGAATGAAAATAAATGTTTTAACAATATGCAACATAATAGTATTTATTTTGTGAAAACAACATAATGGAATAATAAAATTGATACCTATTTTTGTATCTATTTTATTTCATTAGAATTGGAATATAAATTTCATCAGAATTTTAGAAAAAAATTAATAGAGTAAAATTTTTAAGTTTATTTATAAAAAAATGTTTTATACAATTTACAGAATAAAAAATCTTTTCTCATTTAATGAATAAAATAAAGTTTCACTATATGAATTCAATGGACATTATTTTAATGCATTTATTTGAAAATAATATATAAATTTTATCATGCAACATAATAAAAAAGCTTTTCTCATTTTATAAATAAAATAAAGCTGAACTATATGAATTCAATGGACATGGTTTTAATGTATGTATTTGAAAATAATATATAAATTTTATCATGATTTGTAACAAAATTATTTTTATAAAATTTATAAAGATTTTTATAAACCTGAATGAAAATAAATGTTTTAATAATATTCAACATATTAGTTTTTATTTTGTGAAAACAACGTAATGAAATAATAAAATTTATAAGTATTTTTGTATCTATTTTATTTCATTAGAATTGCAATATAAATTTTATCACAATTTGTGAAAAAAATTTTTTTTACATAATTTATAAATATTATGATAAACCTGAATTAAAACTAATTTTCATAATTTCCAATATTATAATAGCTATGAAGTCATTTTATATTTTCATTAAAAAAATGTTGTATAATAGAGTATAATTTTGAAGTTTATTTATAAAATAATGTTTTATATAATTTACAAACATATAATGCACAACAGGATACAAAATCTTTTCTTATTTTATAAGTGAAATATAGTTTCAGTATATGAATTTTATGGACACAATTTCAATGTATTTATTTGAAAGTAATATATAAATTTTACCATAATTTTTAAAGACATTGTTTTTATAAAATTTATAAAGATTTGATAAACCTAAATGAAAATTAATTTTCTCGTTATAAATGTTTTAATAATATGAACATATACTTATTTTTGTATGGAGATATTTCAAAATTAAAGTTATTTCCCATGCTCTGGGTATTATGATATTATTTTTATAGCCCCCAAAAGATAATTAATTGGATAATGAAATTTGTTGCGTATGCTTAAAAATGTAAATTAATAAATGAGAATTATACAAAATTATACTTACTTCAAGAAACAACCTCAACATCCATAGTTCAGTCATAGATTAAATTCCTCGATAATCGAAGCAGGAACACAATGTTGGTTGGTATGCAATCGAACTAAATATCGATTCAACTAAATGGCATTTGAACTAAAACTCTATAGTTTGTGCGACGTAGTGTAGAGTGTTGAAAAGATGGCTATGCGCGTATGAGAAATAGTTTATGACGTCACTGAATTCGCCAAAAGGGTCCGGTTGGCGTAGTCACATGGAAAAGGTGAGTAGTCGGTAAAAAGGTGTTGATAATAATTTAAAAAAGTGAAGTCCATAAAATGGAATTAATGCAAAATGTTTCAAGTAAATGAAAAGCAGATTGTTTAAATATTAAATAAGTAAAGTGAAATTGGATAAATATAAAAATAATGTTTGAAATTGAATGAAATTAATTAAACAGTGGTCGTTTTATATTGTAGAAATAAGAAGTGCTGTATTTTCTTTATTTGGTGAATGATTTTCGTTGCACGTAGCTGCAGCCACTTTTTTTCTATAAAAAATGTTTTAAAATGTGAATTCTTTTATTAGGCTCAGTGCATGAAGAATGTTAGCCGGTTTTCCAAAAATGTAATATATATATATATATATTATATTTTGAGGTTATGAACGACACTAAACCTGTCACGAATAACGAATAATATAAAGATTTACGTAAAATAAAAGAAATAAAAATGTATTAAAATTTAAATTACAAAATATTATTTATTATTTTATATTAAGACGATTTATGAAAATACAACTTTTTATTTTAAGACTGTTTGAAAATTTGTGAGTGTTAAAAATAATTTTATGTTCATTTTATAATAAAAGGAGCCTCTTATACTCTTATTGTTATATTATACCATGTATTCTTAAATAAAAAAAGTGTAATGGGAAGTGAATCTCTTAGTTTCTGACACCTAGAATTCTTCGATTTACGATCTATAATATTAATACATTTTATTTAAAAATATAAATCATTAGATTACATTTTCTACTGAAATAATTTTAAAAACATTCATTTTTTAATTTTTTTTTTTGAGGTTCAATAACGGAAGATTTATTTCCAAAGGCATAATATCACATGAGTGCACAAAAACACAAATTTGACTTACACATATGACATAATCAAAAATGTCCATATTTGAAACATGTAAACTTTTTTATCCAAAAATATTTATTAATACAAACGTACAATTGGGGAAATTAAATTTTTCTTATATTAAAGTATTACATGTCCTTAAAAAATATGGTTTATTATCGTTTGTGATTTCTTTGCACTCATTATTTCAATAAAATACCACATTTTAAGTCTTTAAAAACGTGATTTAAAACTATAAATTTTCGCATGATCATCTGCACAACAAATTTTTAGTCCAAAAGTAATCTCACTACTCTAGTACTGTCTTCGTTGTCAAAATTCCTGTCAAAGAAAAAATGCAATACAGACGAAGATGCAAAAACTACAAACTGTATAAAAATTCGATAAAATATATCAGAACAACAGAAATTTCTCTGCGATGAAGTATAATAATAATTGAAAATTGAGAAAACTACCTTTAACAATCTCGGATTTAATTCTAAAGTCATCAGATATATAAAAACGAATTCTAGAAATTAACGTAACAAGAGGCGTCGTTATTTATTTTATTTCTTTTCTTTATTATGGCACGTGAAAGACAGTGTCATATTATTTAACTACTTTTTTTTATTATGGCACGTGAAAGACAGTGTCATATTATTTAACTACCTAGCAAAAGGGGGTCTGTCCCAAGCTTGTATTTATAGAGTATCATCAGCTAGATCTACTTTTATATTAATATCACAAACGTTATTATATTCAATACTCTTGAACAGTAAGGTAGCTCAAAAGTTGTACGACAGTTATCAGTACGGGCAAGTGCCAATAAAGAGAAATAGATTGATTGGCACAGTCAAAGAAACACGTAAAACGAAACAAAATTTAAGCAGAGAATAAATCACGATGTCTTGCACGAAGGAAATTTTCAAAGGTTTATACAAGACATTGTTTTGCGCCATCTTCTCTTGCTATGCCGATTGTTCGGTTTATTGGGATGATTAATGAACTATTTTTCACATCATCAGGCGGATTTTCCGCTTCTTGGAGTCGTCTTTCATCTATAATATATAAATACAGTATTTTAATAATATACTTCTTGCTTGAAACGTCCAGTTTAAGTTTCCACAATAATGTCTGTCATAAATTTCAAATCTTAATATTAAAAACATTACAAATCTGAAGACAATTTTACCTTAGCAATAACATTTTCTTTCAACAAATGTGCCTCCGCATATCCAGCACTCTCTCATATTCGGTCTTCTTGAATTCCTTTGGCAGCTGCAATGAAGTATGGAAAAAAAATTTTAAGTAATATTCTATAAAAAAAGTGGTGTAACGAAATGTCTCGAAAATCTCGCATACATTGTTGTTGCAAACTTGATTGGCCTTTGAATGACTTGATGTTGAAAGAAGGAAAACAAAAAAAATCGCGTGCGTGTTTGTTTATTCGTTCCTTAACATTTCACGAAAACATTCGAAATCCCTTACGATTCTTTAAAATATCTTAAAATTCAGAAAAACCTCTTGAAGCCCCTTAAAAATGCCCACAAAAACCTTCAAAATCCTTTTAAATTTTACAAAATCTTTTAATTATCAGAAAAATCTGTTGAAATTCCTCAAGAAAATTCCCCGGAAAACTTCAAAATCCTTTGAATCCCATAAAATATTTTAACAGTCATAAAAATCTCTTTGAAATCCGTTCAAATTCGTGAAAATCTCTTAAAATTCATAGAAACTTCTTGAAATTCTTGAGAATTGTACGATAATATTTAAAATCCATTAAAATTATTAAAAATCTCATCAAATTCCATAAAATCAGAAAAATCTCTTGAAATCCCTTAAAATTATTATAAATTTCATAAAACTCAACAAAATCTTTTAAAAATCATAAAAATACCTTAAAATTTCATGAAAACATTCGATATCGCTTAAAATTCGTTGGAATCTCTTAAAATTTCATGAATTTCTTTAAAATTTCGCGAAATCCCTTAAAATTCTACGAAATCTTTTGAATTTCGTAAAAATCACATGATTGGTTGTTGAATTACTTAAAGTTGTAAGAAGGAAAACAAATAATCGCGCGCATAGCGCGCGTGTTGCTTTTCTAGTATTCGATAAATTTGATAAGGCCAAGATGTCTTACTTGTTTCCGCAGCTGAAACAGGTGTACGTATATATTTCGCGCTTTACGTACAAATGGTTCTCTCGAACTGGAGGAAGTTCTGGGAAGCGCGTTAGAATATATTTTGTCCTGTTACAAAATAAATCAAAATATTAAACATGATTGGTCTTAAATATAATTCATAACTATGTATTGCCCTTCCTTAGAAAAATAGGTCTTCAATCGGAAAATTATACTCACCATTGTTTCCAAAGTGGTCCGTGATTATCGGTTGACGAACCATTAATGACCCATACGGCTGCATGGCACATTTCATTTATCAGGATATCTCTTAGCCGGTCCGGTGTGTCTATAATCTACGGAAGCAAACATATGGTTACGTATATATGCATTTATTAATTACAATATTTGAAAAAAAGCATGCACACTTACCTCAGACGATAATTTAATTGTTGACGTCCTTTGTAGAGTGTCCCCCTCCCCTTCTTCGAAATTTTCGCAACACTCTCCTGCCCAATTGTTAAAACGCCGTATCCACTTGATTTCAACATTATTTGATAACATGTTGTCAAATATTTGGCTATTGAACAGCTTAAACAATTTGTGGCACAGATTTTTTTTGTACCAGAAAAAAATTTCTTTGCAGAAAACTGCCCTCGTATCTGATTCTGCCTTTTTCGCAGAGTGCGAAAGAGAGGCCACAAACGAACATTTTCGGCTCATTTTTATGATGAAGATTTCATAAAAATCAAAATTGACACTTATTTATAATGAGAAAGAAATAGTGTTTATTGAATTCACTATAGCACATTGACTGGGTGCTCCTTGAATCTTTTACGACATGCGCTATAAAATATCGGTACATGATTGGTTACCAATTGCGCGCTACATTTGCAATAATTATCCAATAGATACAATTTGTTCATACATATAAACATAATAATGTTTTAAACCTTTTTCGCTAATGCAGAATTGTAAGAAATACTTGTACACAAACTTAGCTCTCTCATTTTTAATTTAATTAATTAATTAACGTATTTCCGCATTTATGCGCATGCGCGAGTATACCACAACAAGTACCGGCCGGCCGCACAGTGGGCCAGGAGGCCACTTATTTTGGCCAAAATTCAAGATTTTGTCATATTTGCATAAAACTTGGTGTATAAGGGTTTTTAGGGTCGCTGAAACTAAATTTGATGTAAAAATTTCATTCTTCAAAATGGCGGACTAAAATGCAAAACTTTGAGGTATTTGCACCAAACTTGGTGTAAATGGGATTTCGGGATCTCTGATACGAAATTTGATGTCAGCATTTAAAAATTCAAAATGGCGGATCCAATATGGCGGACTAAAATGCAAAAATGTGATGTTTTTGCACCAAACTGGGTGTAAATGGAATTTCGGGGTCTTTTACACGAAATTTGATGTCGGAATTTCAAAATTCAAAATGGCGGATCCAATATGGCGGACTAAAATGCGAAACTTTGAGGTATTTGCACGAAGCTTTTTGTAAATGGGATTTTAGCGTCTCTGATACGAAATTTGATGTCGAAATTTTGAAATTCAAAATGGCGGACCCAATATGACGGAATAAAATGAGAAACTTTAAGGTATTTGCATCAAACTTGGTGAGTATGGGTTTTCGAACTCAGTTTGGTATAAATTGGCATAAAACTCTGAAAAAAACTGTGATTTTCGAAATCACTGATCACAAAACGACGAGAACGGAATATTTTTGTTTTAGCACGCTTGCAATCAGCGTACGGGAAGTGCAGTTTCCAGGGCCTACCACGTGGAGGTTGCAATGCGATTTCAGATCCCTTAATGCGGGGTGCTTATTTATCGTGAGTCCCCTTGCCTCTCACGTATCGGGGTGCTTGTTTATTGTGAGTCTCCTTGCCTCTTACGTATCGGGGTGCTTGTTTATTGTGAGTCCCCTTGCCTCTCACGTATCGGGGTGCTTATTTATTGTGAGTCCCCTTGCCTCTTACGTATCGGGGTGATTTATTTTTGCGAGTGCCCTCACCTCTCAAATTTGTACAGGTAAGGTTAGCCTGTGTGTGGTGTTTGATTATTTAATACCTACTCTAATCAGAAGTATCAAATTCTTCGTCTGACAATTGAAGCTCATCTAAGTGCTCAAATGTTTGTAAAAGTCCTGTATTTTCACTGTTTTCAATTTCTTCATTCGCATCCATATCTTCACTGTCATTGTTTGCATTGGAACCAGGGTAAATATTTTTATAGATTTCAGGAACAGCTAGCAAATGTCTTACTTCTTGTGGAATCGACAAACATTTTTTCTTGTTAAGACGTGAATGAAGGTTCACAGTAGATATCTTAACATCTGATGTATCCATTAGTCTATAGAATACATCTGCTAACGTTACAATGCGATTGATTTTTCTGCTGTGATGCTCTCTGTACTGTTTGAAATGTTTGTTGCGAGATTCACTTGCTTCTTCACCAAGCATGCCTACAGGTAGTATACTCGTACTTATTATATCAGCACCATGAATAAAAATCTTATGAAGTGTTGCAGGCATAGGGTACCATTTATAGTTGGCAACATACATTTCAGCAGTTTGAGAGCAAAGTTTGTCAAATTCGTGTGGATCGATGGGAAGATGGATGGATAAAGCAATTAAAATGGTTTTTAAGTTCTTTAACAGCTCACAGTTTAGACTAAGACATTCAGCAAGAATTTCAGGATTTTTAAAAGCTCTACGAGCCGTGTTACCATCGTTAGTAGTGCCAGAGCCTCCTGGTTTTGGCTTATCAACTATCAATCCGAGTCTTTGCCGCAGAATGTCTTGAACTTCACGTTTTCTTTTTGCCAATGCAGCTTTGTTCTTATCACCTCTCACTTGCCATACTTTAAGGTCAACTCTATAAGAAATGTGAATACAGCACTCGCAAATTCTTATCCATGCGTGCAATGGACTCAGTCCATGAGTAAGTGCGTTGACATTTGGTAAGAAGACACTACTGTTCTTGTTAGACAAATTATTAAAGCTTCGTGGCGTTGCGTGGCAAATTGGACACGTTTGCATTGACTTTGTGCCAGTTATGGTGCTCAAAACCTTCCCATCTATTAAAGTTTGAAATAAAGAAAAGTGGATCTGTATGCGATGATTATCATCGAGCTCAACTTCTAGCACTTGCAACTGATGAATCTGTTCCTCTATATTTTTTTTTTTGGCTGAGGATAACAGATTCAGATTCCTTGATAGTTTGAAGTTTAATCGGGCGACAAAATCTTGCAGACTGTGATGTTCTGTTATTCCATAAAATATCGTTACTTTTTGTTAATAGGCGGAGAGGAATCAAAGTTGTAGCAAACAAGTTGCCATCGCTTATGTTCAAATCAAATTCATTGGACTTATAATTTTGTTTATATTCTGAATGGCCTGAACTTCCATCGAAACCCCAAGAACACAGTAATACAGCTTCGATTAATGTATTGTTTGTACTCTCCATATTTTGAAGTATGACTTCTCGTTGCAATTTTATTAAACTTTCTGCAGTAGTGCACGGCTAAGGACCCTCTGGTGTACCTACGGATCAGGAAGATGAAAACGTCGATTCAGATGGGCAGACAAGACCCAATTCTCATAATTGGTAATGAGAAATTCTGTACTTCAAAAAATGTCACAAATAAATCTTCGTTCCTTATGAAAGGATTCAATTGTATAAATTGAAAATCTGAAATTAGCATTATAAATTAGAACTATAATTTTCATAAATACTTTAAAGTATATTAGATGAATTTGTACTTCAGCCCTTGAAATCTCCATTTCACGTCATTTATCCACAGCGTCAAAGAAATTGTTAAGATGCTCTATCATATTTTCACCATCACGCATTTATGTGAATAACAGCTGTTTAAACAGCGTTGCTTTGCGAGCTGGTCCTCTCGAGTGATAAACTTCCTCGAGCTTTCTCCACACTTCGTTCGATGTTCCGCAGTGCTTGATATGGCATAACTCTGATGGACTCATAGATAGGAGTATGGCTGCTCTAGCCTTTTGATCACCCTGGCGAAAGAAACGGAAAGGCTCGGAAAGAAGGTTTTGTTCCGACTCTTTCCGAATTGTATGGGACCTTTGCTTCCGATTTCTTTCCGAACGCCTCGCTTTCCGACGTATTTCCGAACTTTATCCGAAGTGTCTCACTGCATCTACTTCTTTCTGAACCTTTCCGATTTCTTTCCGAATAAATGTCGCAGTATCCCAATAGCTTATTCCAAATTTTCACCTGTGTCCCACTAGATAATGTTCGTTCCGAATGTTCCGATTTCTTTCTGAATAAATGTGCAATGTAAAATATAAATTAAATTATGTAATTATTATATATGTATTATATATATTTAGTTTTAAATAAATAAATATAATAAATAATAACATATAATTTACTGATAAATTTATGAAATTTTGTTTGAAATTAAATGAATTGAATATTATTTGAAATAAATACATAAATATAATGAAATATAAAGAGAAATACAACTAAAATTAATATAAAAATAATAAATATATTTTTATTCATGTTCTGCTGAATTTTCAACAAATTAATCAAATTAACTTTAACTTTCGAATTTTCTTCTGTATGTCTCACTGTTATTTATTCTCTATTGAAAATAAACGGTCGTACACAGATTTTTCCTAAAAACATATTAACAGGAAAATTTCATAACCATTAAGAAAGCCTTTTTTACTTCCACACTTCAAATATTCCTTTTGCGCAACTACAATTTTTAATTACTGTATTTATATACTGACACTAAAAAAACAGATTTACTCCAAGAATAACTGCACAAAATAAGGTTTGACTAAAAACACCATGGGAAAATAGGTATTTCCGAAAATTTTGGTGATTCTAAACAAAAATCTTGGGAAAGTCGCTATCAGTGTCTCTTGCATCGCCATTTTGTTTCTTCGATTTTATTCATATCGATTATGGCAGGTATTCGATTGCAGTGAGCTCGATTGAACCAAAGATCATTTGTAGCAAAGCAATTGAATGTGATTGTATTTTTTGTGAGATCTACAAGAATCATTATTATCATTGGCAGATGTTGACGCTCATCAACGACATTTTTTAAAACTTGTAATGACATTCAATTGTTTTGGTTCAGTCGAGTATCAGTGCAATCGAATACTTACTATCGATTGGGTTTATCGATTGCACAACTGGAAGCGAGTGAGTGAGTAAGTGACAATTTTAGATCAAAACTAGTAGTCTTGCGCGCGCTAGGGCGCGCGCCTAATAATTTTTATATGAGAAAGAATAAACCAAATACTTATTTTTTCTATACTATTCATATTTGATTAATGTTGAAAAATATTTGTACAAAATAATGATTAGAAGGCACGAAACTCACTACAGAATGATGTACGTAGCCTCCAATAAGGAGCTCCTTCTCATTTTTGTTCTTTGTTAAAGCTAAAGGAGTAACAAGTTTCTCATCATTTATTTTTTGGTAAATTCTGCCATCGTTATCATCTTGAAAGAATTGTGAATATAATTATAATTCAATTTATTATAATTGGCTCTTAAATTTGTCTAACACTTGAATTATTTGTAAATTATACCGCCGTAATACATTTTTTATTTTATAAATTAAAAGAAATGTTATTTCTAAAATAAATTGTGAATAATTCGTTATCACATGTACATGAGCATATCAATTTAAAATTGATAAATACTACGAATAATATTAATTTTTATGATTATATAAGTTTTACAAAGTTAAAAAAAATAAATGATACATAGAATAATGGCAGTAACTACCAATCTCTCAGTTTTTAAGGAATATGATAACAAATTTTTAAGTTGTCTATTTGCTCGGCAATTATTGCTTTCATACTCTATAGTAATCCATTCACCACTAATATTTTATGATGCATTGAGAGATGTAGTGAACTTTTTCTATGAAAAATTAATTTTCTAATTTTTATTGTGAATGATGCACGTTATTACGGAAAAGTAAAATGTATTTTATTATAACTTTTTTATACATGTACATTTTTATCGTATCTGTTGTTCACGTAAAAATGATAAAATTCTTCTATTATAAGAAGAAAATTATCCTGTCGAAAGAACTTTCCAGGCCTTTATAAAAGTTACAGTATTTTTCTCATTAAAAGCTAAATTAAACAAAAGCTTTTCAAAAATATATATTTTGTTTCCTTTTGCGAAAATCTGTTTTCAATTTTTTTTATAATAATTTTTTGTAATGTTTCGCATAATTTACTTTAAAAAAATATTTCTCCTTGATATATTCTGCGACTGTACTTGTAGAACATGTATAATTTTACACGGATTCTTTCTATAAAAAAAAATGTATGTAAAATATTTCTCATAAAATGATTGAAAGTATAAAGTATAAATTTTATTTTTTAAATCCGCATATGTTAGATAAGTAATAATACAGAAACGTTGCTCAAAGCATTTGGTTTACGTCGCCGGACTTACGTTTTTATATCTATTTTTAGTAAGCATTGTTTTCATCTCACAGTTTAATTTCTTATAAAATTCTTCCTCGTTATCATTGTTTAATTCTCATTCTAAAATATAGATAATATCTTCCATGTGTAAAAATATTAATGTGTAAAATTTAACTGCTCTATTTGTGGTTAAAAATTGATCTTTCTGGTTCTAAATTCAAATATTTATGCAAAAAAATTCGAAGCAAAAAAAATATAAACCAAAAATTAATCAAATCAAATTTGAACTAACATCACATCCATTGTTCAAAGTACTCAGATGGAGATTTATGTCATTTGTCAAAAATTCTTATTTTTGGATAGAAAATTAATTTTTCTAGTTGAAAATTCAAATATTTGGTTTCAAATTTATGTACATATTTTACTCAAAATTCTTCCTCTCTGATAGATAATCAATCTTCTTGATTGAAAATTCATCTTTTTGAGTAAAAATTTAATTATTTTGTCGAACCTTCAACAGTTTTGTTGAAAGTTTATGTTTTTGGCTTGGAATTAAACATTTTTCATGACATTTTTGTTATTGTTAGAAAATTCATCTTGGTTGATGAATTCGTGTTTTTGCATTGAAAATAGTGTCTTTAGTATATTTTTTTCAAAATAGTAGCAAAACAGCGTCATCGCTTAGAAAAATTGAAAACTGAGAATTGAAAGAATTGAAAATTTCAATTCATAAAACTTCAAACAATTGCAATTGGGAATTAAAAAATGGAAATAAATTGGAAAAATAATATTAAACTCCAAAAAGTGTAATTTATTTGAGTAATTTCAAAATGATTTTGGAAAAATACAAAGGAATTCAAAAGAATTTGAATAAATGTTGAAAAATTAAAAATGAGTTCAAAACATTTCAAGACGAGTTAAACACAAACTTAAAACTTAGAAAATATCTATCTAATAATAAATGAATAAATGAAAATTAAATAAATAAAATATAAATATCTATCTAATAATAACGACAAAAATATAATAAAATATCCATTAAACTGAATAGAATTATTGACCTAATTTAAAAGAGTTCAGGTCAAGTAACAAAATTCGAAAGAGATGATCAAATAATTCTGAATGAATTAGGAATAATTCAGGATGAATTCAAATTAATTGCAACACATATTTGAAAATCTCTACAAATCTATGAAAACCTACAAAATGCCTCACTTCTTGTGAATGAATTCCTTGAAGTACATTGAAATATTTTAAAATCCCGTGAAATTGTATGAAACTTTATAATATTTTCTTGCATCCTGGATTATGGAAATACCTTGAGAGCTTTTAAAATCCCATAAAATTATTGAAATCTTCGGAAAGTCATAAAATTCATTTACATATTCTAAAACGATTGAAACCTTGCAAGTCCAATGGAATAGTTTTATATATTCCGAAGTTTTAAAGAAAATCTCTAAACGCGCAGAAAAATTTGTTTATTTCTCCTAAAGACATTGAAAGCCTTTAAAATTCCTTAAAAAATCAATAATATCTTGAAAGTGCATTAAAGTCTTTAAAAATACTTTATAACATTTCAAATCCTATTAGGTTACCGAAATAAATGAAAAATTCCTTGGAATCTTTTGATATACCCTAAAACTTGACATAGGTCCTATTAAATCGATCTATATTTTCGAAATTTTAGGAAACTCTTTGATACAGCACCCCATGCACATTTTTTCAAATCTCTCGAGAAAGCTTTATAATCTTTTTAAACACTCTGAAATATTCCAAATCTTCTGAAACCAATTGAATATTCCTTAGAATCTTTTGAAATTCTCTTAAAGTTTTCAAATCCTTTAAAATCTTTGGAAATCAATTGAAACATTTTAAAGCTCTTGAAAATGCTTCAGACCGTTTGAAATACCATAAAATAATTCCAATCCTATGAGCAACATTAAATTACTGAAATCAATAAAAAAATTCCTAGGGTCTTTCAAACTACCCTAAGATATTCAAAATCATTCAGAATATTTTGGAATTCCTTGAGTTTTTGTAAGCTCTTCAAAATCCCATGCAATTTTTAAAAGCACCCTAAAATATTTCCAATCCTTTGACATTCTTCTTAATTATTGACATCCTTTGATTCTTTAAACATCACTTGAAACTTTTTTGGAATTCCTCAAAATTATTGAACTCTCTTGGAAATACCTTGGAGTCTGTTCAAATTCCTTAAATATTTATTTTAAGATTAATTGAAAGTTGAAACTTTTTGAAGCTTTCGAAAATGCCTTGAAATCTTCCAAAATACTCCGAAATATTTCCAATTCTCTGAAATCAATTATTAATATTATAATTATATATTAAAATCAATATATTTTTTATATAATCTATAATCTATCATTTATAATCTTATAATTTTTATTTAATAATATATAAATAAATTATGAAAATATAATATTTTTATATAATATTTATATAATTTAAAATAATATAATTTTTTATATAATCAATTATAATTATTAATTAGAAATGCCCAAAAATATTTCGAACCTTTTAAAACTTCGAAAATCACTAAAAACTTTTTAAAGATCTCGAAACTGCTTTGGAATCTATTGAATTACTGTAGAATATTACAAATCCTCTGAAATCGATGAAAGTACTGAAATCAAATGAAAAATCCCTCGAATCTTTAAGAAATCTCCAAAAGTTTTCAAATCCTTTAAATCTTTTTGAAATCCCTTCAAATTGTTCAAATCTTTTGAAAATATCTTGGCTTCTTTTGAAATACCTTAAAATATTCATAATCTTGAAAAATTCCTCCAACAATCCTTTTGAATCAATTAACTGACTAAAATCAGTTGAAAATTCCTTGAAAACTATTAAAATATCCTAAAATATTTCAAACCCTTCAAAATCTTTTGGCATTCATTGAAATTATTGACATCTCTTTCGAATGCTTTGGATTCTTTTCGAATGCCCTAAAATATTCTCAGTGTCTTGGAATTCCTTCAAATTATTAAAATGAATAACAAATTGCTTGGAATTTATTTAAATTCTTTCAAATATTTCCCTACAATATATCAATTTGAAATCTTTTAGACTCAATGTAAATTTTTTAAATCCTCTGAAATACTATTAAATTAGTGAAATCAATGACAAATTCCTCAAAATATATCAAATTCTTGAAAATCTTTTTAAATTTCTTGAAATTGTTCCAAGACCTTGTAAATGCCTTGGATTTAAAAAAATACCTTATAGTCTTCAAACTTCTTTAAAATCCATTAAAATTATCAAAATGAATTCCTTGAAAATTCCTGGAAGTATCGGTGTTTTTTATAATAGGTGTGCCCCCTAAGAGCGTAAAATGCTCAATTTGAAAATCTTTTTATATTCTACAATTGTTGATCTGTAGATATACACAGATCTTTGACATACTTCTATTCCAACCGAAAAAAATAATTATTCCAATGTGGCGCTATAAGGAAATGGAGATTTTAATTGTATAGGGAAAGTAGAACCGAAACGTACACGATTATAATAGAAATCACAATTACCGAGCGTAAAAATGATTAATTTAAAAAGTTCTTGTTTGCGTAAAAAGTTTTAAAACAGACTACCATCACAATTGAGGTTATGGTTCATTACTCGCCTCAAAATATATTTCACGCATTTCTCCTGTTCGGACTTTACCGTACAACGGTTGGCAACACTGAGCGGCGCATTACCAAATACGAAAAACCACGTGTCGTATTATCGAACTCGAACTACGATTCGATTCGATTACTATTTCCCACAGTGATCCCGAAAAGAACACCTTGACATGCGCATGCTTCGACTGAATAGCGCTTATTGGTTCTAGTTCGTGTCCTCATTGGGAATTAAAATACAGGCGCGTACTACAGCCAATCAACTATACTACAATCACAACATGCGCACATAAAGGCGACTCAATTAGCATCACTAATTTCAAATGCACAGACACACACTACTGTTGAATATGAGCGGCCTACAGCAAGCAAACGTTACCTCCGCTGTTACTCTCGAAAATCGTCATAATCGAAACCGACAATATCGTTTAGAGATTTTATATAAAGGATGGCGCTGGAGACAAGCAGAGACGACGAGATGCTGCCAGTGCTTTCCCGAAGATTCTTGATTGAAATCGTTGAAATCACAACAAATTTAAGATATCCCTATTTTTCCATAGTGCTTTCCAGTGTTTGTAGTAAAACGTTATTGCGGGCTAAGTTACTTTTTCAGTAAACCTTGTTTCTTATTGTGAATATGGAAATCGATCAAAGTGACGCTTCTATGGCTTTTCATTATTCAGTCCAGCTCAGCCCTGGCGGACCGAACGAACGGAGCGGATACGCTACAGCGTATCCTTATAGTATCCACATCGTATCCTCTCCGTATCATGCAAGAAAAACTCATTAAAAAAGAAAGATTAACATTTCACTTGTTGAAATTCGGATTCTACGTGAAATTTTGAGTTAAAAGGTCACAGAGTAATCGCAATAGTTTTTCTTGCAAACATTAAAAACTTTTAATAAATATAATACTTATCGATGACGTGCGCTGAAGGCGATTTCAAACGCATCGTCATTCAGTAGCAGTTCATAGGCTTTATCCGTCGACGATGCGTGTGAAGTCGCCTTCAGCCCACGTTATCGATAAGTATTATATTTTTTTAAAGTTTTTAATGTTGCAAGAAAAACTATTGCGATTACTCCGTGACCTTTTAACGCAAACTTTCACGTAGAATCCGAATTTTAACAAGTTAAATGTTCATCTTCCTATTTTAATGAGTTTTTCTTGCATGATACGGAGAGGATACGATGTGGATACTATAAGGATACGCTGTAGCGTATCCGCTCCGTTCGTTCGGTCCGCCAGGGAGTGCAATTTATATTTCATAGTGTATTATTTTTACCGTACAAAAAAGGAATTTTATAAAGGACTTATTATAGTTATTACAAATGAGAGATGGGTAAATGGAATACTCGAAATTTGTAATGTTTAGATGTGATAATGTGCAGCAATAAATAACGTAACGTACGAAAGTCAAAAAGGCTTTCTGAGTTATGTAATTTCTCTATTTCTAGGTTTTTAGGAATAGTCTTCGCTGGATTTAACGCAGGAATCAATAGGATTACTGCAATTTAAAATGCTTTGAAGATAAACATATATTATTATTACGAGAATATATTTTTTTTATTCGATTCGGAAAGAAATTGGATACATTCGGAAAGAGTAAATTGGGGAGTCATTTGGAAATGATCGGAAAGAAGTCGGAGAGTGAGACATTCGGAAAGACTCGGAAAGGTTCATGGGACAGATCGACGTTCGGAAAGAAATCGAAAACAAAGGTCCCATACAATTCGGAAAGGATCGGAACGGAACCTCTTTCCGAAATCTTTTCGAACCCTTTCGGAAATCTTTCCGACCATTGCCGTTTCTTCCGCTAGGGCAGCTTTATCGCAAGCTCCCACTGTATTTAAGCATAAGCTGCATCTTCTTCTGATCTAGTTTTAGTTAAGTTTACGTACGACCGAAAATCATTTTTAATCAGGATAGCTTCCATCTATCGAAGTTTTCCCGAATTTTTCATTATGCACTGTGTGACCCAACATGATTTTTGTTTGTTTATACACTGAGTTCAGCGATTTTTTCTATAAACCTCACATAACAAAGAACATTTGTTTTTATAAGGTTAACTTCAGAGACTCACCTCAACAAGACACGATACTTAAGTTTTTGAGGTTATCATTCAAAATACGAACGCGCATCCTCACTTAGAAAAAAAAACATTTTCGTTTTTGAGGTTAGTTTTGTTTTTTTAATGGAGAATACAACCAGACCTTGACGAAACACGAAACACGATTTTTAGGTCAGATTTTGGCGTCCGTAGCATCACTTCAGTTTGCAGTCTATTTAAGACTTTCGCAAAACACAAAATTAGCGCAGTTGGGGTTCCAGGCCCCATGAACCGTTGGAAATAATATGTTTTATTGAGCAACTACACTTCGAGGATAATAATTATATTCCCAGCAAAAAAGAAAGAATTGATACGGATTGTGGCGAATTAACATTTTTGTAATGCGCGTGAATCCCGTTGTTTGATTCGTTCAAACGCAATGATACGCATTTAGATTAATTGAGACAGCGCCAGTTAAATGCGTGTGAATTCATATGAATGCGTGGTCAAGGTCAATCAGAAAAAAAAATGAATAAAAAGTGCATGCGTCGGGACTTGAAACAGCGATCCCTCGTGTATCAGTCTAGAGTACCCGCCACTGAGCCACGAGACAATTCACTAAACATTTACAATAAATTCTATATTCCCCCGCACGTTGGTTTTCCTGTTACGGATTAAATTCTATAAATCAACACTGGCTGAAATTCGCCTTGACGCATTGGGACGAATTCAAGTGTGTATTTTACGCTCACGAATTTAGACGCATTGACCAATGTTGAAGCGTTTGCGTACTGACGCATTGAAGTGTATTCGCTAACTTTAGACTTTTGCACCGTATTTGTACGTATAGAAAGATTCAAAATTGAAATACCGTCTTCACGAATTTACGTGCATTGACACATAGGTCCAATGCGTCATTGTCGCAAAGCGGTATTTGCAGGGTGTCTTAGTCTTTTCAATTCAATTCGTATCAATGCTTTCCTTTTTGCTGGGTTATTAACTATCAAGCTCTTAAAATCACTTTGTCGATTTACTCACACATGTAGAACGACGGTTCATAAAGACACAGAAGGTGGCGATACACTTACGAACGCGTGTTGCCTTTGAATACAGGTGGGAACAACAAAAGAATTTCTTCAGTCATGTATTTTTTAATTGTTTATATTTTTAATGTTTGGAAAAACAAAATCAAGCACGCGCGCTCAGCGCGCATGTATTTACTGCTAATGTACATATCAAAATATCGCCATAATATTTTAACTCATAGGAATTATTTGTTTAGTTTCAAAAATTTGAATTTTTAAATATAAAAAAATAACATCAGATAGTAACCGATTTCAAAATTTGTTTCTCACTGTTTTTGGATGAAATCCCACAACTGTTTCCTCCTTTGCTAGAAAACGAGTCTATTAACTTGAACATTTTCAGTACGCTCTACTGTGCATGCTCAATTGCTTAAGGGGGGATCCTGCTTTAGGAGGCCTAAAAAAAGCGTTTTTGGGGGGATTTTTTTTGGACAGAAAAAATAAGCAAGTCTAGCAAACTTTTTAGAATATTTTAATATATATTTAAACATTATAAAAAAAAAAATTTGAGAGAAAACTATCGGCGGGATTTAAAAGAATCGGCGGGATTTTAAAAAATATCGGCGGGCAAGATGGGATTTAAATATATTTTTCTTCTATGTGAACTAAGAAAAACCCGAAAAAATTGTGAATTCAAAATTTTTCTCAAGTTTGAAGAAAATTTGCTTTTTGCAACAACAAAAAAATAATTTCAACTTGCTAAAAAAGTTGTTCAAAATTTTTTTTCCATGAATCTTTTTATTTCAAATAGAAGAGAATACAAAACTGAAGCTAATAAGCCTCTGTTCGTTCTGATTGGTGGTCTAGTTTTCTTGCAATCACGCCCGCCAGTTTAGAAAAATCGTAAAAACGAAAATTCGAGAAAACGCGCTTCAAAGTTTACGATAAGTTCGTACGCCTGCTCGACACCCCACCGCGTTTAGTCCTGTATCTTTAAAAATACTGGGAATGAGCCTCTATCACTTTAGATACATATTCTTATATATATTAGGAATAGATTTGAGCAATAAAAAAAAATCGATTTTTTGAGCCTTCTAAAGCAGGATCCCCCCTTAAGTCACTTTATACGAAAATTTGTACAAATTTTTGATAAACTTCACACGCTTTAAAAGTTTTAATACTCATAAGTTTGGCGAACAAAATTCCAGCAAATCGGTGAAATACGTGTTGACTAAAAATCCATTAAAACCAGCATATTGTATTATTTTCTCCCGAAACGATTGCAGAATCGTGTTGGGATAAAATATATGCAAATTTTCGATTTGAAATTAATTTTTCCAACAAACTGTTCGATTTTCTAAGCTCTATAATGATTGATTTATTATTAAGATTGAAAAATCAATACACTGTTTTTATAATTTTTCTCAATCAAAATTACGCAAAAGTCCACTAATTTCACATTTTTTCTCAGAAAACGATGACAAAATTTCACATAAAAATGTGAAGTTTCAAATAGTTTGATAAAATGAAGCTAAAAGGTACCAATGATTATAAACACGTTCACTTTTTTACATAGAATTTTTTAAATTCTAAAGAATTCAAATTGCGACAATTCTTCCAAAAAATGATGTCAAAAAAAAAATATCTGAGATTTCTTTTTATTTTGGTGTGTCGAAAAAATTGTGTAAACTTGAAAAGAATCGGTAAGATGAGATTTAAGAGTTTTCCCTCACAGTAATATGATATACCGGGATATCCCATTTATCTCCCAGGTTGTCCCAGGGATAACACGTCGGATATCCCGCAAGGCGGAAACTGAGATATCCCCAGGGTACCCCTGGGACGCTTATGGGATATTCAAATGTCCCAAGTAGGGCATACAGTTTTTTTTATATATCCTCCTTGGGACATTTGAATATCCCGTAAACGTCCCAGGGATATCCTGGCGATATCTCAACTTCCGCCTTGCGAGATATCCGATGGTTTTCTCCTGGAACAACCTGGGAGAAGATAAATGGGATCGAATTAGATATCCCGGTATATCCTATTGCTTCGAGGGTTGTAAATCCAAATTTTATATATGATTTTATAATTCTTACGTTTATTAATAGAACATTAATTTAATAAAATAATTTATCCTTTGATTCTTCATTATATTCGAATAATGTCGAAGTATCAATGGGAAAAGCCAAAGAACCGCAGCGTCACTTCTGACGTTGCGCACGTAAGAATTCTTTATCTTCAAAATACAACAGAGCTTCTAGAGCATTTTTATGTCCATTATAAAAAAGATTATTCAGTTCATCTTCAAGTTTTATTTCTTTAAATAACTGCGTTTCACTAAATTCTTTTAGTTTTGTATCCTTTACGATTGTAAACCATTTTGTATGTAAAAACTCTACTTGCTTAATTACATCTCTTTCGTTGCTTCTTTTAATATTCGCTTCATACCAGAATGCGAAACACTTCTTATTGGTGTAAGTTGAACTTTCACGTAAACTTATCTTCAAGATTTTGTACTGCTGGAGAAACACTTGCAACACTTCTTTTTTAGTTGCGTTTGTGATATTTTTCAATCATGATCCAAACACTTCGAGGGTTTGAGCAGAACTGACTGCAACATTTGGTATATTACACGCCAATAGGAGTGAATGATAATGAAATGTGACTTTCTGCGAGGAAAAGGCCCTAAGGGCGCTGAGGCGAATTTCAGAGAAGATAGAAAGCAGGTACTCAGTAAATTAGCCGTACTATGTAGCTTAATAACCATTTAAATTTTGCAAATAAAAAAAAATGATTTTTTATTGTGAAAAAGCGACTCAAAAACTATCGTTAGCATCGAAAATCTGAAAATATATTTTTTTGCCCTTAGGGCCTCCTCCTCGCGGAACATCTCAAAAATTACATTATCATCAATTGCTTAACAAATCCAATAGTTGATTTCATTTTGTACACATAATTAACCAATTTTAATAAAACAAATAGTTTTTAAGCACTTCCAAACATTCAAATACAAATATTTTTTGTATGCTCGTGCCTTTACCCGCTTTACCGTTTTTTGTCACTTCTATTAGGGTCAATTTATATTTTGAGTCTCCAACAGAGTCGAATCGGCAGTTTATTACTCATACCATAAAGTCTTCACCTATTGACCTACGGGCAAACCTAAAGTAAGATTATAATTTTCCCCCATTTTTCAAACCGCTTTGGGGCTGTTCATAAATCTCTTGACGCGTTTTTCTTTTGTTTATATCGTTGTATCATTTTTCGCTTCAGGAAAATTTTATTCTCATCTTTATTTAAACAAAGGAAAAACGAGTCACGGGATTTATGGATGGCCCCTTCGTTTATTGTAAATCTTTGACTATTTTAGTTGTTCTTTGAAAGTTAAAGTAGACTTTGTAAACATTTCACTTCACACAAACTTAACCAAAGCGTGCGATAAGTCTGCAAATATTGCAATTTTGGCAGAATTATCCTTGTTGTAAAATTGTTACATAATATTGCTGAAATATAAAAAGTTGACAAAATCCATCTTCAAATCTCGAAAAACAATTAACTTCCAGATTGAATAAATTGATTCAACTTTTTATGAAAAATTGAACTTGAAAAAGAAGTTGTATTTTTACATGTGAAACTCCATAAAAAACAACAATAAGGAAAAATTGCTTGTCGAGAGCTGAAAAATGACTACAGCAAGACAAAAAGAATAGGCATATTTTTATTTTGACTAGGCTATACGTATATCCAGTCGCCCGTGACTATTTAAACAATCGCTTATTTAGGACCACTCTATTAAATATAAATGTAGTTACAATGCCTTTCAATGATAGAATATTCTTCTTGTGTCATACCAGTTTTTTGTACCAAATTTCGTTTATTAAATAGCATTATTATGAAAAAAGTGCTTAAGGGTGTTCGTTAATCCGACTGGGATTTTTTTAAAGGCACGTCAATGTTTTTATATATATTTGCTCTCAAGTTTTTAGAATGAAAGGAAGAAAACTCACCGAATATCCGGTCTCTTGCGTGATTCTAGTGTTGATAACATTTTTGAAGACCTATCCTTGTGCCTAGGAAATTAATATTTTGACTGAAAATATTCATTTTCCGAAACGGATAAATATAACGATAGGAGACGCCAACAGCCGAATGGCAAGACCCGTTCGCAACTTTAATTTTTTACGCACGACTCTGATACCGAAGAAGCATTCTAGGAGCACTTCTTATATCTCTAGACACACGACTTAATGCAGGTGAGCATGCTCGCGATTTAATTTACGAAACGGAACCTCTCTAGCATGATTTCAGTGGGCATTGTTCAGCATTAAATTCCTGATTTCAAAAACGGAATTTAGGCGCAATAAACTTGTGATAAAAATCTTTTGAAAAGTCGGTTGATTGTGAAATTTTAATCAATTACATATTATGCCAGATTGTGGACGATATAACTATTTTCATGAATATATCTTTTATTGGGAATAAGGGTGCGCCAAATTAGCCGCCTTATATAAGAGTAATATCTAAGTTCAAAAATATACAAAAAATCATATTTAGTTGCTTTTTCGCTTTTTTAAAGATGGTCGCTCAAATATCTGTTTCATACCAGCTGCTTGATTATTATGGAATTTCAAGTTTTGAGCCGTTTCTGAGATCCAAGGTGAATCGAATTGCGTAGTATCTTGATCCACTAAATGTGTGTACTTTGTTCTTCCGCTGCGGCCAAAATTCTTCACTTGCATAACTTTCGGTAAAACAGTTTTGTCGAAATGATCTTCTAACGTAGCTCCAGAAAAATCTCGTTTGAAAATAGTATCATCTTTGTCAAGATAGAACGCACCGCGGTGATAATATTTTTGCAGGAATTTATATTTGCCTTTTGCAGCTTTATTAGTAATCGTTTTTGGATTAAGACGTGCTTCCTGTCTGCGTTCCTCTTCCGTCATGTTGCGCAGCTGTTCAACTTCTAACCTCTCCTTTTCAATCTGTTCGCGTTCCTCGCGATCTCTTTTTATTCGTTTTAGTTCCCGTAGCTTCCACGCCTCGTATTCTGCTTCGTCATTTTCGTCGTCGGTGCAGACATCTTCGAGTTTACTTTCATAATCACTGCTTACTTTATTCACCTGACTCTCTTTGCGTACCAAGTCCTCCACTAGTCGCAAGGTTTGCCTCCTTCTCTCTTCCGCCATTTTTTTCGCTTCGGCTTCCGCTTGTTTTTGCTTTAAAACCTCTTTTTCTTTTTCCATCACGGTGATTCGATCTTTTTTAGAGACAAATATGGGTTTCAATCGAGGCCCGGATTCCTCTTCTGAGTCTGTGTATTCTTCATATTCAGATGTTTCCTCTGAGCTGTCACATGACTTTTCTTCTTCATCATCTCGTATCAATTCTTCTTCCACATCTTTTTTAGACAACATTCGTTTTTTGAGTGCCTCACGTCGCCTTTCAATCTCGGAGTCTGACAATTCTTCATCTTCAGAAGAGTCCGAGCTCTCAAGTTTGATTCTTTCCCGTAATCTTTCGGGCTCTGTTTCTAGCACTTCTGGTTCGTGAACATGCCTGTGTCTCTCTAAACGATATTCTGTTTCCGCTTCCTTCTGCCTATTCAAACGAGTCAGGCGTCGCAATCTAGGATCATCCTCATCTCTGACTTTACTTTGTGATGGTTCCAAACTTTCCGCAGTGACTTCAGATTCATCGTATAATTTGTGTACGCGTTTTTCCAGAAAATCATCTCCTTCCGATTCTTCTTCTGAACTGGCTGCTGGGGCGTAGTCGGGACGTTTTCCAGAAACATAACGATGTACTTTTACTTTTTTCATAGACAGCTCACCTGTAAAAAAAGATTTTAAAAAATTAAAAATTATTATATATTATATGAAATTTCTTTAGCCTTACTCGAATAAACGTGCCATGTTTTTTCTATCATGAAAAAAATCCAGGCTTTTCCTTAGAAGAGACTTATCTCTTTTGTAAATTTTCGAAAAATTCTAACTTGAACCATTTTTTATTGCTAATCCCATTATGCTCTCCAGGTCAGGAATATCAGAACTGTGGTCTATATCATCGATTTTAAATAAAGTTTGTGAGGTTGCAGTGCTGAAAAATGAAAACTGAAGAAAATTGGTTGACTTGATTTTTGACTGAAAACGCATTTTTCGATTTTATTTTCTAATCATATTCCCTGTTCTTTTATCTTTCATGGAAAAAAATTGATGGGTACTCATCTGGTTCACGAGTTATTAATACTTAAAGAGCAGCAGTCCATTCAAATGCTTGTGTCATTACCAGTGTTAATAAGTAATCTAGAATACATGATTAAGTTATAAGTACAGATATTACACAGTATGAACTGTACTTATAATAGAGACTATTTTTAAACAATAATATTTCATGACCCTGAACTAAAATGCCCGTCAGAGAGAAATAAAGAAATTAAAAGCAGAGATCAGACCGAAACTTTCGTTAAATTTCATTACTCGTAGTTAAACAAAATAATTTGGATCGAATCATTAATGTAATTTTATATATTATCTAATTTCGTCCATCTCTAGGGGTAGCACGTAACAGTTTAGTAAAATAGCTTTTTTTTTCAATAACGAAATGGAATGAAAGTTTCGGTCGGGTCCCTGATTAAAAGCTTAGGGAAACCATTTGTGCACCCTGCGTATAGCTCTTTAAATGCCCAATAAAGAACGTCCTATTCAACTCTTTCAACAGCAGTCGAATGAATTTATAAAAAGCATAGTACAATTGGGCATCAGTTTCAGACCAAACCAAACATCTATTTAAGAAGACAATAAAATAAAATTACTGCACACAATAACTTAATAATGTACGCTACATTGCTTCTCAACACCGCTGGGTTGAGTATTTACCCCTCACCGCAACTGCTGTGCAATGTCTGCCCGCCTAGCTTTCCGCGCGGCGCCCAGTGAGCTAAAATGAAAAAGTCCGTGACAAAATGGTAGAACTTTTGATAGAAATGACCTAAAAGGATGAATATTTTTGGGATTTACAGATAAATAACTACAAAATAAAGGAAAAATATGGATTTTTTGAGAGAAATTTGTATTATTGAATACCATGGGCGCTCAGGTATTGTATCTATTTTTTTCAATAATAGACAAACCCAAGTCTTCATTTTGCTCAATTTAAAAATAGTTCTGTCGCGCCCTATTCCTTTCCCAGATTTATGATTTCTTCACAAACATTGTCAAAATTACTCTATTTGAAAATGTATGATCAAAAAGTGTTTTCTATTCATGCGTCAACTTTTAATTATGTCAATGAAAAAAGTTTTTCTGTTTGGAATAGAATACTTAAATATTATAAATAAGCATAACTTCCTTAATCGTCCATAAAGTGTATCAATATTATAGATAAATCGATTTGTCTCGAATCAAGGAATCTTTTCTGTTCTTGCTTCAACTTTGAATTATCTCAATGAAAAAAGTTTTACTATAAAAAACCGATCTCCAAAATATATAAATTACCATAACTTTCCTACGCTTTAATAAAATGTATTAATATTATAGGTGAATCGATTCGTTTCGAATCAAGGAATCTTTTATATTCTCTCATCAACTTTGAATTATGTTGAAGAAAAAGTTTTACTATAAAAACCGTCTTTTCAAATATTATACGTTACCATAGCTTCTTTACTATTCAACAAAATCTATAATATTATGCGTCAATCGATTTAACTCGAATCAACACATCTTTAATGTTCTTGCATCAACTTTAAATTATGTTAATGAAAAAAGTTTTACTTTAAAAAACCAATTTTCAAAATATATAAATCACCATAACTTCCCTACTCTTTAATAAAATGTATTAATATTATCGGTCAATCTATTCGTCTCGTACCAAGGAATCTTTTATATTCTTGCATCAACTTTCAATTATGCTAATGAAAAAAGTTTTACTGTAAAAAACCTATTTTTTACATTTTATTGAGTGTTAAAAAAAAATGCAATAAATAGTTTTGGAAATTCTTCGGTCAGTTTCAAGATATTAGTGAGGAAAATAAGCCTTCCAAATTTCATCAATTTATCTGCAACCGTTTTCTAGTTATCATGTCCACAAAAAAGGGTGACACACACACGTCCGGGCAATTGCTTAGAACATTGTATTAGACATTTTTAAATTGAGGAAGGTTTAATTAAATGAATTTAAATTTTTTTGAAAATGTTACCATTGCAAAGCTTCCTCTATGAGGAAGCAAAATGAAACAGATTTGATTAAAAAGTGCTACTTGGGGGGTTTTCAGGTTGCTGAAACGAAACACTAAAAACAAAACTTCAATCATTAAAAGATTTCTTCAAGTTAGATCTAAATTTATTTCAAGAGGATACCAACACCAGTATTTAAAGTTACCTATGCCAGTGTCTAAAGTAGCTCATCTCGAAAGTGCGAATGCGCAGATTTTTCACCAGTGCCTAAAGTAAGCCATCTTCAAACTGTTCCTGCGCGAAAATTGTTCGCACACAGTCTCCTCAAATAAGGTCCTTTAGGCACAATTTAGAAACATAAAAACGTCCACTTTTGAGGTGGGTGTTGCAAAAAATGTATTCAGAAAATTGTAGGTCTTTTAATATAAATGCATTGTCATATATCTCAGCCTCATAATCGATAACTGGTAATAATGAATCGAAGTCCTTTAGTTAAATGTCAAGTTCAGTGTAGGTTTTCAAATTTTAACGTACATATCTACATTAAGCCGATCATATTGGTCCGCCTTGGATCCGTGATTTCAAATTTTATTTGGACTTCAGATTTTCAAATCAGCGACCTGAAAACCCCTCCAGTAGCAGTTTTTGATCAAATCTGTTTCATTTTTACATGTTTGGTCCGCCATATTGTATCCCCATTTTCAATTTTCAAATTTGTACTTTAGATTTGAAATCAGCGACATGAAAATTCCCCGAATATCGATATTTAATCAAATCAGGTATATTTTTATAATGTTGTTCCGTAATATTGGATCATCCATCATGAATGTTGATATTATGGCGGCACAAGCAATCTATTGGACTGATGTTCTTTAACTATTCATAACTCGCGAACCAAATGAGTGGAATCAATTTTTTGCTTAAATTGAAGATAAAAGACAAGAAATTGGTTTACAATATGCTTATAAATTTTATTAGAATAAGAACAAGTGTCGGAAATATTATAATTAAAAAAATAGTTGCCTTAAAATTTAGAATGGTTTAATTAGAAATTTTCAAAAATCCATTGTCTATAAACTATTAACCGTATAGCACTACAGCTTCACCAACTTTCATAAACATCCATGACATAGGCCACAATTAAAATATTCCTGATCTAGAAAACATCAAAACTGTCCAAATACCAAAAACTGTATCAACAAAAAAATTCAATATAAATCATTATTTCGACCATGAGAAGATTTTTCAATTTTAAAAACCAAAAAAAGAAAAGATTTCAGTTTTTAACTTCTTTTGAATGCCAAATCACAACTTTTTTCGCTCGGCTCAAATTATTCGATTTTCAGCCATTTCACTCGACCCTAATTATTCAAAGCTCAATAAAATAAACATTATTTTTAGGTACCAGTTTATTGTTTTGGAGTCTCAAGATAACAACTTTTGAATGCCATCCTAAAAAATATTGAGGTCAGTCTGTGGGCTAAGACTGATTCAAAGATTAAAATAAAGTTGGGGGTACTTTATTTCATTGGGAGGGAAGTCTGTTTGAGATCAAAGGGTAGTCCGGTATTTGGAAGGAAAAGGTTGGTTCAGGGTATCCAGGACGACGTTGCGCCTCGTTGCGATGACGGCGATTTCTGCCGATACGGAAGTAGTTCTCTCCGTAGCGGAGATCTACTTCAACGCTGCTGAAAATTAGTATGCAAGTGACAAACGGTAGGGGTCCAAAAATAAAATAGGCAAACGGATAGGGTAAAAATTAGAATTTTATTCTGGGTACATGTAGTATCGATGTGTACGCTTTGGGGGCTCCGGGTTGAGTTGAGATGTACACTTTGAGGCCTCCGGGTTGAGTCTAGGTATACACTTTGGGGGTTCCAGGAGAAATCGAGGGGGCTCAAATGTAAATATAACATAATATAGTTTAAGTACCAAAAGGATAGAGAGGTGCGACTTTGTGACATCAACCAGAAAAAGAAAGAAAAGTCATGGATCAATAATCGCGCATGCAATTAGAAAATGAAAAGTGGGGATCCGTGGGTCTGAGAGGAAGTAAGGCCCAGTTACGCGTCCGGAAAATTCAGTTCAGCAGTCCTACGTGAGCCCACTCACAATAGAAAGGTTCTCGAGGACGCCTCGAAGATCTGCAATTTTCCTTAGAAAAAATTCTATTAGATTCAGGTGCGTTTGAGACATCAATTTTGAGAGCAGAATATAGCCAGAATTTATTTCATTCTCAATTTGATAAACTCGCAAAAGTTGAATATTAAACACAAAAATTAAAGTGAAATTTGACAAAGTGTCGTGACATAAAAATATGCCTACTATAACTCAACAATAACTCAACACTTTCTGTGTTGGAGCTAAACGATCGAATCCAATTTCTGATCACAAAAAAGGAAATTTCTTATAAAGTGCTTTTGGATGGGAAATTCTCTGATATAAGAAAGCATGATCTCAATAAATAAGGTTGAAAAGTGATATCTTGAACCGGAACTCGTGTAGCCGGACCTCGTGTCACTTGATAAAACAATTAAGGGAACGCTAGCTAATATTATATAAGATAAGAGTCTATTTTTCGTAATTAGAATTATAGAATATCAGAAGGAGAAATCCCACAATGAATTCTGAAATTTAGATAATTGGAAAATGTAGAGACATTGTAAGTGGGTCAAAAAAGTAAATAAATTATTCACTGTCAAGTTCAACAGAAACTTGAAGACTAGTGAATCCTTTGTTTAAAGTTAGGAAAATGAAATCTTAGTTTTGATCCAGACATGAATCCTCTGTTTTTAAAGTTAGGAAAATGAAATCTTAGTTTTGATCCAGACATGAATCCTCTGTTTTTAAAGTTAGGAAAATGAAATCTTAGTTTTGATCCAGACATTACACCTGGTCTGCCATAATTAAAGTATCATTTAAAAAGGCAGAGTCAAAATTGTATAAGAATCTTGAATATTTAAAATTAGGAACAATGCTACAAATTTAGAAAATAGAGAAAAGGCATTATAAAATGAAAGTCCACAGGAAATAATGATTAAGACTATAATTTTCACAAAACATTCAAGAATTCTAAGTTACGCAATTGCCTCTCACTTTTGGGATCATATTTAAATTTTTAAGAAGAATTAAAAAGGAATGAATTTTTAATAAAGAACCCCGCACACAATACATGGGGGAAAAAATTCGGTCAAATTGGGCTAAACTCCGGAAAATGATAGATCTTGAGGTCCTGATTAAAAATTCTTATGACCACAACCACCGAAAATGAATTGCTGAGGAGCTAGAGGTCGTTCAAAGTCAAAAGTAGTCCGAAATTGAATACATTATTTGTGAATATATCAAACGGTATCAAAGTTAACTAATAATACATATGTATATACGTACATGAGTTACATGAGTAATACACACACACACACACACACACACACACACACACTTCTGTTCTAAAGATGATCATTCAGCAATGACATTGGAATTAGCAGATCAGTTCAGTAAGTCTGTCACAATACCCGGTACTCTCAAGTAAAATGCTTTCACCCCTAATGATAAGGGACAGCTGAACCTTAAACGATTTTCCTATGATGAGAAGAGTGAAATTTTTCTGAAACCTAAGCATACCTTGAATAGGGAGAGTACTTCAAAAGAAAAGAAAAATGGTGAAAAGAAAATGCGAACCAATTAAAAAACACTGTGAAGTGAGAGGCCAGAGGATTCATAAAAATTAAACACCACGAATAGTGAGAGGCGAGGGGACTCACAAAAAAACAAGCACCCCGAATAGTAAGAGGCGAGGAGACTCACTTGAATTAAGCACCCCGAAGGAGTCTATAATCGCACTGCCACCTCCACGTGGTAGACTCTGGACACAATGATTTTACAGATCGTAGGTTGACGACAGGCGTTAATTAATAATTTGTCTGTAGTTGACTCATTTGAAAATACACTGTTTATATGTTAACAATGGTTAAATTGGGCACTTATTCATGGAATATCCATGAATAATCAATAATTATTGCAAACTGACGAACTATAATAGTAAGGAATCATTTATACTGAGAAAACTCAACATCAATTCTGAAAAGGGTGGTTTTAATTTTTTATTTGTTTATAACAAATAATAAATAATATCAACTTCCTCTGATCCACCGACAAGCATGCTTAAATTGTGTATTAGCCGATTTAATGTAATTCTGAATGAACTTGAATGCGTTGAAAGAATGGTAGACTGGCAAACTAGTCTGTGGACTTCTAAAGGATTGCGTCTGAGCACGAGCATTAGGACTGCCTTCACATCGGGGCCTATATCTCGGAAATTATTCACTGGACACCATTTTTTTGCTTAGGATCTTTTTTCAAGCCAAAAGGTCAAGCTTTCTTTTGAGAGTATTTAATTGAAAAAAAAAATCGACAAGACCCTCTTCTTCAAATGGTCAGGAAACATGAAGAAGCGGGCAAAGGGGCGTTTCTGTAAAAAGCAGCGGAGGAGGCTGCTGAGACACTCGGCCTTGACTTAAATACCAGGGGTGAGCAAAATGCATAAAATCTTCTCCATCTTGAATACTCACTTCTGAAGGCTAGGATTAAGAAAGCACAGGAGAAAAACTTCCGCGAAGAGCTCCTCGACAAGAGGATGCACGGAATCTTCCACAGAAATGTGGAGGATCAGTCGATGTCGTATGAGCTAACGTATGCTTTCCTTAAATCATCCGGATTGAAGTCGGGCACGGAGGGTTTCATTTTGGCATGCCAAGACGGTGTCATGCGGGAACGACCTACATCCAAAGGCACAATGCGGCACTAAGGGTGCTTTATTACCATCTCTGTCACTCTTAAGGAATTGGCCCAAATACCGCTCCCCTAAACGCTCCTAGGTAAATAGAGTCAATTGTCGAAAATGAGAAGTGCCGTATATACTGGAACTTCATATTCTCGACAATTGTTTCTGTTGCGCACTCGAGGCCTGACATAGTTCTCCTTGACTTCGACAAACGAACCATGTTCGTCATCGAATTTTCGGTACCAGCTGACAAAAACGTCACAACCAAGGAAAAAGAAAAAAAGAGAGGTATAAAGATCTTACGAGGGAGTTGCGATGGTTATACCCCGAATATTCTGTTAAGCTAATCGTCTTAATCATCGGCGCTCTTGCGAGGAAAATGCAGGAGGCGGTCGTCCTTGGGTCGCTCCGTGTGCTCAGGGTGCACGAGACTTTTACCGGATCATCGTATTGAATTCATCGCAGACTGTAACCACCTATCTCACGTTCGTGAGACGTGGTTACAGCTCAAATTTTACCGCGATTTCGCTGAGAGGGGGTGCAATTTTTCAGATTAGCACCCACTCCCGGGGAAATCCTGCGGTTGTCCTTATGACAAATTTTTAACTATATATATATATATATATATACTACTCATATAACTCATGTATATACATATTATTAGTTAACTTTGATACCGTTTGATGTATGCACAAATAATTTATTCAATTTTGGAATATTTTTGACTTTGGACGACCTCTAGCTCCTCAGCAATTCATTTTGGGTGGTTGTGGCCATGATAACTTTTAATCAGGACCTCAAGATCTATCATTTCCCGCAGTTTCGTCCAATTTTACCGAATTTTCTTTTTCCACGTATTGTGTGCGGGGTTCTTTCAAATTTAAAGTTTTTTCGGGTTTCAATCGTGTGCGAAACTATGAATCTTGCCGAAGTTTCGTGAACATTGCAGTTCACTTCTTCAGGGCTGACCTGAAACTGACGTTTCAGTTCCACACCATAGGGCGCTCTGGTCAATCACAGACATCGTAGAGAATACATATATAAGAATAACATAACCTGAAACTTCAGTTTCAGGTCAGCCCTCAAGAAGTGAACAGCAATGTTCCCGAAACGTCGGCAAGATTCATAGCTTCGCGCAAAATTCAAACCCGAAAAAGCTTTAAATTTAAATTTATTATAATGAATTATCGTGAAAGCATTAAATCAACTTCCTGAACTTCCAACTTCCTGAACGGAAGTAATTTACCAACGAGTAATATTTTATAGATTAATATCTATAAATAACACGAATCGGTACATTTTGTTACAAAAGAAATGAAAGAATTCATATCAAAATTAAAGAAATTATTTACATCTCTAAAAAGGTATAAATGTTACACCTGGTACCGCTGGTGGGACCCACATTTTTAGAAACAGGTATTTGTGTAAAATTGTTTGAAACATCTTATTTTCGCGCAGAAAAGTAATGAAAAAACAGGTCTGTCACTCATACCGTGCGTTACAACACCTCGCGTATTATTTTGTACTTGACCGGGTGATATCGTAACGTACAAAAACAAGTAAAAGAGTAAAAGAAACACGGCTTGAAAACAATGGGCAGTATGGCCAATTTTATAATTCAAGACAACGCGATAAATTAACAGAGACATGGTTAGAATGGACGGAGTCGACAGGATTATGTAAATCGAGGCTTCCATAATCGTGGACGATATGATGATCGAAGCCAGGGATATAATAACTCTCAGAATCCTGGGATCATTTCATATAGAATTTTGAGAGCATTCAACCGTTTAAGGAATCATTCACAAAATACGTGATACGTTTAGGGGTGGGTGGGGGGGGGGGGAGGCAGAATTTTTGTGAATGGCCCCTTAAAGAGAAATTTTTTTAGCTCTGACATAATTGAAATTAAGAGAACTTTGTCAGTCATCAAAAAAGAGATGTACGGAAACTTTTGACCGACAGTGTATGAACAAAATCAAAGTCGGTAGTCAATTGGTCATAACTCCCCTGGCTATTCGGGTTATAATAATCAAAACCAAAAATATTCTAATAAAAGCGTAGAAAATGGATTTTATAACCGTGATAGCAATAGTCCTGCAAATTGTAAATCTTCAAAATGGATCAAACGGACAACAAGCTAGTTTTGAGTTAAGTCGCAATGGACAAAGAAAAAAAATCAACAATGCGACCATATCAATGATATACCCCACGAACAAAATAACTTGGGAAATGCAGAAGCCCCGGGTTTCTAGAAAGTTGTACAATAGGGTGTTTCGAAAAGAAATAAAGTAGTTTGCGCGAAGTTCTAATAGCCATGAAAACTTTCTTTTGGGAGTCAAAAACACTCCCCTGAAGTTTCATAAAAAAAAATCCTTCTGTCTCCGCATCGTAGATATAGCTAAAAATCACAAAAAACGAAGCACTTCTTCAAATTTGAACAGCAAAAAATTTTTTGTTGAGATTTAAATCATCAATAAAAATAGTTCAAAGCAAGTCTATACAAGTCGATACCTGTATAGCGATAATTTCATTAAAATATTTGTTATTCTCCCTAATTGACTTTGAAGTTTCAAAAAATCGGAAAAAGTCGACTTTTTCGCTGTTTTCTTAGATTAATGATAAATTTCTCGACTATTTGACCATACAATGTGTGATATACGTTAATCAAAATGTATTTGCAATATGTTGCAACAATAATATATAAGGAATGTTGACATGAAAATAATTTTCATTGACTTTGAATTACAAGAAAATATTTAAAAGTGATATATCGCTCTTTATTTGACAATAAAATTAAATGGTATATAAATTATCAGAAAAAATAGTTCGAAACAAGTGGATTTGTACTTACAGAGCAAAAAATGATTAAAATATTTCTTACCCTACCTAAGTGACCTTGAAATTTAAAAATATCGAGAAAAAAATCGAATTTTTCGCTATTTTCTTAGATTTTCGGCAATTTTTGCGACTATTTGACCATGAAATGTCTGATTTACGTGAAGAATAATGCATTTTCAATATGTTACACCAATCATATATGCAGAATGTCGATATTAAAATTATTTTTATTGATTTTGGATTACAAGAATCCGACCAGCATAACGTAGAGGATTTAAAAAAAAAACAGAATTACATTTTTTCGCTATTGTCTTAAAATTATATATGACTTATCAACCATGTGACCATCATCCTCTACGTTATTCTGGCCGGATAAGAATTATTTAAATTTTCTCCTAACTGTACAAGTGTAAATCTAGGTACACTTGAAAACATTTTTACCTTATTTTGAAACCGAAAATTAATTTTGTTGTGGAATAAAGAGCAATATATCACTTTTAGATATTTTCTTGTAATCCAAAATCAATAAAAATGATTTTAATATCGACATTCTGCATATATTATTGGTGTAAGATATTAAAAATACAATATTCTTAACGTATATCAGACATTTCATGGCCAAATAGTCGAAAAAATTGCCGTAACTCTAAGATAATAGCGAAAAAGTCGACTTTTTCGACATTTTGAAATTTCAAGGTCACTTAGGTAGGGTAAAAAATATTTGAATCATTTTTTGCTATGTAAGTATAAATCCACTTGCTTCGAACTATTTTTTCTGATAATTTATATACCGAAAATTAATTTTATTGTCAAATGAAGAGCGATATATCACTTTTAAATATTTTATTGTGATTCAAAGTCAATGAAAATTATTTTAATGTCAACATTCCTTATATATTATTGTCGCAATTTATTGCAAATACATTCTGACTATCTTATATCACACATTATATGGTTAAATATTTGAGAAATTTACCATGAGTCTAAGAAAATACCGAAAAAGTCGACTTTTTTCGATTTTTTGAAACTTCAAAGTCAATTAGGGAGGGTAAAAAATATTTTAATGGAATTATCGCTGTACAGGTATAAATCGACTTGCTTTGAACTATTTTTATTGATAATTTAAATCTCGAAAAAAAATTATCTGTTCAAATTTGAAAAATTACTTCGTTTTTTGTGATTTTTATCTATATCTACGATGCGGAGGCAGAAGGAATTTTTTTTATGAAACTTAAGGGGAGTGTTTTTGACTCCCAAAAGAAAGTTTTCATTGCTGTTAGAACTTCGCGCAAACAACTTTATTTTTTTCGATACACCCTATTGTACAATAGAGGCACACTCGGGGCACAACGAATTAAAATAAACATCTAGCATCAGATATGCGCGGAGATCTATTAGGAAATGAAGATCACAAAATAGATAGAAATTTAAGGTCCATCAACTCAGCGCCGCACCCAAGGCAAAATGAAAAATGAAAAACGCCATACTTTTTTGCTTTTTTTTTTGCAAATTTTATGCTCAAAAAAAATTTTTTTTGCTCTTCACACTTCCGAGATAAGGATGGCGGCGCTAGCACGACGTCCACTCAGCGCCGCCACCTATAAAAACTCACTAAATATTATTATAATGAAATAAAGGATGAGGGTACATTTTTTTAGCTTTTTATTTGCTCTCCGAAGACATAACACGTGTTCCAAAAAACTACCCCTAAGTCATACATACCTACTCTTCGTGACCTAAAATGTTCTAAAAGTGTAAAAACAACCTTGATTGACTTATAGATGATTCAGAACACTGAATCAATTTTTTTAAACTTGAAAATTTACCCTTCTCATAATTTTTCCCAAAAACTACCCTTCCACGTAAATTTATGTAGCGGAACTTACATATATACTTATAAAACGCATAAAAAACAATGATATTCATAAAACACAGTTGGCGGCAAATCTTTGCTCTTTTTCTGCTCTCCGATGACATATAATACTTGTCCCAAGAAAGTACCCCTAAGTCATACATACCTACCCCTCGTGACCAAAAATGTTCTAAAAATGTAAAAACAACCTCGAATGACGTAAAGATGATTCAGAACTGTAAATCAGTTATTTAACACTTGAAACTTTACCCCTCTTATAATTTTTCCCAAAAATTACCCTTCCACGTAGATTTATGTAGCGGAACTTACATATACTTATAAAACGCATAAAAAACAATGATATTCATAAAACACTGTTGGCGGTAAATCTTTGCTCTTTTTCTGCTCTCCGATGGCATATAATACTTGTCCCAAAAAAGTACCCCTAAGTCATACATACCTACCCCTCGTGACCTTACTGACGAGGTGGTGCGCCACAACAGGATACCGAGGAAAGAGGCCGAAAGCTTGGTCGAACAGACCATGTGTTTGATCAAGAAAGCATGTGACAGGTCAATGCCCAGAAGATCAAGGCACCGACAAGCTGAACAGAACTATTGGTGGAATGATGTAATTGCTGATCTCCGCAGAGAGGCACTGGCGAAGCGCAGGAAGGCCCAACGTAAGAGGGGTCGCGCTGACGTCGGTGAGTCTGAAGAGATTTATCTTGCGGCCAAGAAGGCACTATCGAAGGCCATAAAATTCAGCAAAAGGCAAGGATGGGTTTTGCTTCTTGATGAAGTAGATAAGGACGTCTGGGGGCGAGGATACAAGATTGTCACTCGCTGTTTTGGGTTCCGATCTCCGAAACCACTACGGGACCCCGTGACTATGGAGGCAATCGTGGGCGCACTCTTCCCAGAACATCCGGAGAGAGTTCGTGCTCCGATACCGGTGGTGGAAGCTGATGTCCAGCTATTCACCAATGACGAACTCCGCAGTGCGATCTCTTCCTTGGGCAACAGGAAGGCTCCGGGTCCAGACGGGATACCAGTTGAAATCCTCAAACTAGTTGGAAATGAATATCCATTCGTACTGCTGAATATGTTTAATGCATGTCTTCTAGCTGGCATTTTTGCAAAAAGATGGAAGATGCAGAGGCTGGTGCTGTTGGATAAGGGTAAGGGTCCGCCCATCACTCCCTCATCATTCAGACCGCTCTGCATGTTAGACAACGCTGGAAAAATCTTCGAGAAACTCCTACGGACTCGGCTACGGATTGCCATCGAAGAATCAGGTGGACTATCGGAAAACCAATATGGATTTTGCACAAATCACTCAACTATTGGCGCAATTAGAGAAGTCATCTCAGTGACTCAGAGGGCATGGCAGGGTGATCGCAAATCCAGGTACTCCTGTGTGCTGGTCACCCTCGATGTGAAGAACGCCTTCAACTCAGCGAGGTGGGTTGACATCCTGGATGCACTTGAGCATCGATTCAGGGTGCCGGCGTATCTGCGAAGGGTGATCAGTGATTACTTCGACGACAGGAAGCTGTTGTATGATACGACAGAGGGCCAGCAGAGTCGTAAAGTCACTGCAGGAGTGGCCCAGGGGTCTGCACTTGGACCAGACCTCTGGAACGTTGTATACAACGGTGTGTTAGAAATCGTCCTGCCCGAGTGGGCCAAATTGATTGCTTTTGCAGACGATCTTGCTGCCATGATACTAGCAAGAAATTTAGAGCAAGCCCAGCTAAGAGTGGCTCATGTCACCAGGCTGGTTGATATCTGGCTTGAGGAGCATGGGCTGTCATTGGCGGCCAGTAAGACCGAAGTAGTTGTCCTCACGAGGCAGAGACACTACGGAGATCTAATGAGGTTTCAGATAACTGGAGCGCCCGTAGAGGCTGTGAAAGCTGTCCGATACCTCGGAGAGACCGTGGATCAGAAGCTGACTCACTGGGCACAAATTCAGAAAGCATCGGACAAAGCCAGTTCAACAGTGGCGAACCTTTCCAGGCTCATGCCTAATATCAAAGGCCCTAGAGCAAGTAAGAGGAAAATGTTGATGAGTGTGGCCCACTCGATCCTGCTTTATGGAGCGGAGATCTGGGCTGATGCGCTTGATATACAGAAATATCAAAACCGAATGGTCTCGGTACAAAGACGTTGCGCATTACGCGTAGCAAGTGCGTATCGCACTGTTTCTGCACCTGCAGTGATGGTTGTGGCGGGAGTAATTCCCATTTTCCTTCTCGCCAAGGAGAGGAAGAGAAAATACGAGCGTTGCCAACAAGAGGAGAATCTTACTCTGATTAAAACAGAAGAGAGAGCCAGAACCTTAGAAGAATGGCAGCACTGGTGGAACACTGATACAAGAGGAAGGTGGACAGCGAAGCTGATAGGAGAGGTGTCTTCGTGGTTCGACAGGGAACACGGCGAGGTGAATTTTCATCTCACCCAATTCCTTACCGGACACGGGCACTTTAACGCCTATCTGCACCGGCGAAACAGGAAGGAAAGCGAATTTTGTGATTATTGTCTCACAGAAGTAGATGATGTGGAACATACCTTCTACAATTGCGACAGATGGTCAGCTAAGAAGTACGATCTGGAGAATGTGCTCGGGAATGTCTTCACCCCCGAGAATACAGTCTCGATGATGCTCCGCAACCAAGAGAATTGGGATGCAGTAGCACTTTATGTTGAATCTGTTCTTCGGCAAAAGAAAAGAGAAGAGCAGGATGGAATCCGTAGCCAGCAGCAGTTATAAGTGACTAACACACGGGGTCGAAGGCCGGCGAGCCCGAGAAGTGACATTCGTCTCTTCTACCGAGGACGACGCGCACCCTGTGAGGGAGGGTAAACTGCACAGAGCTATAATTGCATCCAGCCATAATGTCGAAGACATCATGGTTGGGATGGAAACCTAAAGAAGTCCAGGCGGGCAATGATGGTGGCGCCGATGTACGGCGGTGAATGCCTATAACCCATGTTCCTGAAGTAATGCGAAAGCGGATTCCGGGAACATGGGTTGGCAGGTATTAAGGAGTTCGTTTAGTGGGTAAGGCTTCGGTCAGTCCCACACTCACCTTCGTTCCTTAAGGATTCGTCCTTAAAGTTCGAAGGTGGTTAGTGCATAAAGCATTTGCAATTCTCCTTTCAAAAAAAAAAAAATAAATAAATAAAAAAAAAAAAAAAAAACCCCTCGTGACCAAAAATGTTCTGAAAGTGTAAGAACAACCTCGAATAACGTAAAGATGATTCAGAACTCTGAATTAATTATTCAACACTTGAATATTTACACCTTTTATGATTTCTCTCAAAAACTAACTTTCCACGTAAATTTATGTAGTGGAACTTACATATACTTATTAAACGCGTGAAAAATAATAATATTCAGAAAACACAGCGGAGACTTTAGCTCTTTTTTGCTATGCGATGGCCAACATAAAATGTCATAAAAAACTACCCCTGAGTGAAACATATCAATATCTCGTAACTGAAAATTGAACGAAAATATAAAATCAAGATCAGACAATATAAAGATGATTCAGACCTTTAAATTTACTAATTTCTTGTTGGAAATTTATGTATTCTATAATTTACTTAGTAAGTATTAACGAACGAATGAGTCGAATTAAATTAAATTAACAAATAACTGTACAGTCTACTGAAGTTTAAGTGCCCTAAAAGTACTTTTCCTCATCAGTGTTTATATGTGACGTGCGCCGAAGAAAGGGGGCTTACTCTGAAAAGCGAGATTTTTCAGGACGAGCGGTCGAAGTCGACCCGATAGACGCGACTTTTAGAAGAGAGGGAAGACCACGAAATCTTCCCACACCGCTTGCCAATACATTCTCACGCATGTAGCGGCGCTGCTCACGGACGGGGTATAGATGAGACGCGGAGATGTAGTGGTGAGTGGTGGGAGGTGTTTCACGGGATCTCGAGCTCTCGAGCGAAAGCACGATTTCTCGGGTACCTATCAACTCAATTATTAGCAATAATAACGCTCGGAAATTTTTTTCGATGGTTTCATTAAAAAGAGCAACTCAAAAACTATCGAAAGGTGTAAAAACCTCGATTTCGATTTTTCCAGAGTAAGCCCCCTTTCTTCGGCGCACGTCACATATTATTACAGGTAAGAATTTTTCATATACTATTCAAATGATAAAACTGTCGTTAATTATCATATTGAAGTTGAAACGGAATTTAAACTCCGAGAGTTCCAGATAATTAAGGTACTTGAATAATAGATTACCACAAATTGCTCCACGAAATTAAAGTGTCGGAATTTATAAATTGAAAATTTTTAATTTCTGAAAAGAGATCTTTCTCCTTCGCTCCGGTAGGAATCGAACCTCACTTCTTTTGATTGCCGGTCGGGTGCTTTAACCACTGAGCTACTAGAGAGATCGAAGGCAGATATTTTTTTTTTTATATGAGCTTTTCATAGCAAGGAGTTATGTCTTGAACACAAGTGAATTTAGAAGGGATCTGTATTATCATCATCGAAAAAATATGCCCGCCTCGCGGGCACATTCTCCTCGTGCGCTTCGCGCGCGGCTCGCTTCGCTCGCAAGTTTCAGCGCGCCGAGGCGCGCACCTGTTGGATCTCGCACTTGGTTCCTCTAGGTTTTCGCACTTCCTGTGCTCGCTGTTGCATGCTTCGCGGGCTAATACTCTCTTAGTAAACTTCATCGTTATGACTTGCTTTTGATTTAATTCCGTCAGTTTTACATAAAAAGAAGAATAAATTTACTTAAAGTTCTATCGACCTTAAGGAACACCTTCTCATAAAGACACTCGCGCTTCGCCCTCGATGTTTGCTATAAAAATCATGTAAACCTCTCGCTCCACGCTCGTTTCTGTTCATCGTATAATAGAAACCTAAAAGTTTGAGAGCGCTTGCGGGGCGAGATTTGGTCGTCGCGCTTCGCAACGACTATATGTTATGTTCTAAGTTCTTCAGATAAAAATGACTACATTTTGTATTTGATATCAAATGTATGTATGTATGTATGTATGTATGTATGTATGTATACCATTAAGCCATTTCCCTTTCGGGGTAGGCGTGACACTACCCGATTCGGGTAGTGTTTCTAGGTGGATAGTTTCTTGTAGTAAATAACTACAAGTGTGGGGTCACCACACCCACGATGGCCAACAGCAACGCAGTAGTATTATTCCCGAATGGTCACCCATCCAAGTACTAACCGCGCCCAACACTGCTTAACTTCAGTGATCTGACGAGAACTGGTGTTTCCAGCGTGGTATCGCCGTTGGAGATAATGAAGAAGGAAATTCCATTAATTCAGCGTACATTTCCGTACCTTTCTAATAAATGATACAATCTGAAAGATTTTTACCAACTACCTGAAAAGGGGAGAAAAAAAGTATCTAAGTCGTTTTTCGAACATATGTGTGATAAATTAAAATTTTTTTTTTGTTTATACCATTAAGCCGTTTCCCTTTCGGCGAGCCTCTAGGGGTAGGCGTGACACTACCCGATTCGGGTAGTGTTTCTAGGTGGATAGTTTCTTGTAGTAAATAACTACAAGTGTGGGCTCACCACACCCACGACCGCCAACAGCAACGCAGTAGTATTATTATCATCATCATCATCATCGAACGGTCACCCATCCAAGTACTAACCGCGTCCAACACTGCTTAACTTCAGTGATCTAACGGGAACTGGTGTTTCCAGCGTGGTATGGCCGTTGCCATTGATTATTGGAAAATGGACATTTGGCGAAAACCGGGGGAAGGGGTCAAATCTTACACAAATCTAATACCTTCTCTGGATGAGGAAGTAAAAATACAAATTTTTAAGTACTGTGAGCATTAATGATAATTATTTCATTGTCTTAGTGGTTAGAAATAGTATTGAGAACATAAGAACAATGAAATATTGTGAAAAATACAAAATGTGACTAATGAAAATTTTTAGATATTTTTTGGGTGCACAAATTTTGTCTCCATTATTTGTCGTATCTTGCATAGTAGTCCGGGGAAATTAGACTTTTTTCCAGAAATAAAAGGTATAGTTTTTTTTTCTTCACAATCATGTCCCTGAAGGCATTAGAAATGAATACCAAAAAAGTTCCCCATCGGATCGGCACCGCATACACCCCTAGCCTCGAAAAACATCCCTTAGACGGGTAGTAGCGCTCGTTTTTGGCTATTATATACGAAAGGGTGCATCGGAGGATAAAAATGAATGGAGGTGAAAATATTTATAATAGAATTTGCAATAAAAAAGGTTCTGTACACTTTTGATGTACAGGCCATAGGTGATGCGTAATCAGCTCCAGGAGTGGGGGGGATGTTTTAGCGTATGGTGCGAAACGTACTCGCGCGCTTAGTTTTCGGCCCATAACTCATAAAAGGGTAGTTTTTGGACAAAAATGCATGCAAGAAAATTTGTAGAGCAGAAAATTTCCTTTTAGCACCAATACATTCTTTTTGGATTACATCGATTTGGAAAGTCATTATTATTATTTTTCCACAGTGCACGTACAAGCACTGGGATCTCATTTTCACACCACCCCTGCAGTAAAGTTTTTGGTTCGTTTCTTTTATTGTGGTCTCCCCTATAGGCCTATTCTACTGATCATTGGTTGATAATATTACTCGGAATAAAAATTATTTTCTTTTGTTGATAAAATTTTTGGCATTGTTTGTATTGGGATTTCACCGGTACTTGCGATCTCTTTAGATAAAGGAACACTTTGCAAATTTCTTGATCTAGAACCTTGTTTGCCGGATTTATGCATTTTATTCCACCCATGGAATGAAATGTACCTTTCCCAGTTAAGTTTTTTATGTTGTAATCCGCGTTGTCAAAAATATACTGGAAAAAGGAATTTATGTCTAAATCAGGTTTCCAAGATTCATCAGCGGATGCATCAAATAGCGCAACATCCTTGTAGCTTGAGCAGAAACCCAAAGCTGCAACTGCATTTACAATATTTTTTGACGCAACTTTTCGTAATAAAAATACCGCCAGAGAAAGTAATGAGCAAGAAATAAATGAGCGAAGTCTTGTTGCTGCAGTTATAGCATGACCGATGGCTATACACTTTTTTTTGCAATTTTTCAGCATTAGTTTTTTTACCTTCTATGATAACTGTATCTAAAAATTTACGAAATGGGGGTACAACTGAAGCATTTGCTTCACACATAAAGTCCTGACATCTGAGTAATCTGTTATATGGAGTGCTTCGAATATCTTCTTGTACTATATGTCCCGCTGTAGTCACAATTCTCATACGTTCTTCTTCTTCATTGCCTAATCGACTTGTATACCAACTATTTATGACTTTAAATCCCGATCCGCGGAAGCAAACAATTGTTGGTTTGGCTCGAGTTTTAGCAAACATTACCTGATCCCCATAAGTAGTAAGTAATTTTGCTTCTAATGTTTTTTCTGTCACCGATGATCCATCGGGCATATGCTCTTCAATTTTTCTGATCAATGCCTTAAGTGTGAATTGACATTCATCACTCTAATCAATAAAGGAGCTTAGTTCACCGAATGCAGACACCAAATTTTGATCTTCAGGTCTTCCTCTTCTCTTAGTTAAGGATGGAGTCTTTGCAAATTTAACATAACATTTTTTATGGTAACGAGCATCTTCTTCTATAAGGCATGATACGCTGTTTATCCGTCTTGAAACTTCCTCACCCCATTCGTCCTTCTGGCTTGTAGCATCCATTGAAATCTTATCTTTGAGACTTATAGTACGTACCATGTAAATGGGGTTACGTAGGTTTTTCATTGTCTTTTTTTCTGCTTCTGGGTACCAATTTTCGCCACAAAACAGGCATTTTCTCTTGATTTTTAAATATTTCGACAGACCGCAAAACTGGATTATTCTAACCTGGATCTTTTTGTGATGTTTTTAAATCGCGATTAATATTACGCTGCTTAATATACTCCCGTGTACATATTGTATGTACTTCTATCGAGTCGACCCTTCGTAATAAGTTCATGTATCCATCTTTGCGAATTTCACTCACTCGCCTAAGATTGTCAATTCCATTTTTTTCTTCGACTGTCTCACCTACACTCATACTTTTTTCGCATATAAAACATTTACTTGTTGAAGCCATGATGAATTTCGAAACACAACTGCCTCATAGTACTTCAGCATCATTACTGCTTATTCTGTAGAACAAGTGCATAGAGAGGGTCCCTTTCTTGAATCTACAGGGTGTAGTATTTATGGGGTTCCGTATGCGAAGAAGAGTTTATCCCGTCAGTTGAGGATGCTTGGACCCTTAAAAACGAGTTCACCACGTACAAGCCATTCCCACCCGCAGATGGGTCTGGACCCTCATGAAAAATCTCAAGTGGTCTAGCCTAGCGCGAGTCTAGCCTCTTATCGGCACTGCAACTTTCACTTTTCATGAGATATATTTTAAAATATAAGAGTTCAAGGGCTGAGTAAAGCAATCTCTAACAGAAATAATGAGTTTCATAAGAAAACTTAAAAAAACGATTTTTGAATTGTTATATATTTAACTATGGACTGTTAAATTATATTTTCGAAAGAATTTGAACTTTCGTTTGTAAACCAAAATAAAAAAACGCAACAAAAACTCTACCTCAGGGGTGGTGTGGAAATGAGATCCCAGTGCTTGTACGTGACCTGTAAAAAAATAATAATAATGACTTTCCAAATCGATGTAATCCAAAAAGAATGTATTGGTCCTAAAAGGAAATTTTCTGCTCTACAAATTTTCTTCTATGCATTTTTGTCCAAAAACTACCCTTTTATGAGTTATGGGCCGAAAACTAAGCGCGCGAGTACGTTTCGCACCATACGCTAAAACATCCCCCCCCCCCCACTCCTGGAGCTGATTACGCATCACCTATGGCCTGTACATCAAAAGTGTATAGAACCTTTTTTATTGCTAATTCTATTATAAATATTTTCACCTCTATTCATTTTTATCCTCCGACGCACCCTTTCGTATATAATAGCCAAAAACCAGCGCTACTACCCGTCTAAGGGATGTTTTTCGAGGCTAGGGGTGTATGCGGTGCCGATCTGATGGGGAACTTTTTTGGTATTCATTTCTAATGTCTTCAGGGACATGATTGTGAAGAGAAAAAAACTATACCTTTTTTTCTGGAAATCGACCTTTTTCGAGCTAATTTCCCCGGACTATAGTTTGACCGTAAAATTAAATTTTTGGATTTTTCATTATTTTTTGTGCAATAAAAATGTGAATTTTCGATTTTTCAAGAAAATTCAGAAAGTCGTTATTAAAAAGGCATAAGGATAAATTGTTCAAATTCCCATGTGCTACGAAGAGTCGTAAATAAAAATGTCAAATTTTGAAAAAAAAAATGATAACACAAATTTTTAAAATGCTCTAACTTTTTGAAATTTCATCCAAAATAGCTGGCTGACGAACTTGTCCTTTCTTTTCACCCTCTTATGAAGTGTGCCGAAGGGCAATTCAATCGGATAATTTCTTCAAATGTTATCGTGTTTACAGACTACAACGACTCAGGGGGCTCAAAAAGTCGACATTTGATGGAATCCGCGAAAGTCATTTTTCGCATAAAACCAATACCTTCTCATTATGATGAGAATGTAAAGATGAAAAGCGTATATCTGAAAAAATATCTTTCTTCGATCTCTGTAGTAGCTTAGTGGTTGAAGCAGCTGACGGGCAATCGGAAAGACACGAGGTTCGATTCCCACCGGAGGGAAGGAGAAAGATCTTTTTTCATAAATTAAACATTCTTAATTAATACATTGTTAACTCCATCTAGTCTGAAGAGATGTTAAGAAATTCTGTTATTTAAGTAGTGACCTCAGATTAGATTCATATGGTTGATTTCCCCTTTTTACAGTAAGTGAATGATATCTACGAATGATCGATCGTTAACGATTCCTATAATAATACAGATTCCTTCTAAAGTATCGGACTTTTTCGCCAGTCGAATTCGAGTTTCCAGATTATTTTGCTATGCGATTAATAGATTCCAGACTTTTTTGCTCCTTAAAATTGAAGTACACGATTTTTTTCCTTTTCGAATTCAAAGGAATTTTCCAAAATTTTCAAATGCTGTTCGAAATATACGTATAGAACCTAGTAAAATTTCTGTACGGAAATCCATATGAATTACATATTGGTAACATCCGCATAGATCTGTATAGAGGTGGAACATAGCGAGTGAAATACATATAAATCTGTATACATCTGTGGACATAGAAAAATGTTTGAAAAATCCTGTAGGAAATCACCATATAGAACCTAGTATAATTTCTGTTTGGAATTCCATATGAATTACATATTGGTAACATCCACGTAGATCCGTACAAAGAACGGGACATAGCGAGATGTCTGAAAAATCTGTAGTCAGTTGCAGGCCCCCAAATCTGCGAATCCCCAATATCCGTTTCAAATTTTCCTTAAAATGGCGTATGGACAATGGGAAGAAATCGTGGGGAGAGTGGTTGAAGAGGATGAACACAATTATTGTTTGCAGGCTATGGGATTTTTTGGTAAGTTTGTGGAAAGGTGAGATGGTTCACCTAACTGCATGTTTTTTTGCCAATAGAACATCATTTCTTCTTTGTGATAATTTTCGTGGTGTGGTGGCCCAGAAAAGGGGAAAATGGATAAGCCTTGGATAAGAGGAGAATGGATAGGGGGAGGGGGAATATTCCCATGATCGTCAACCCGGAAGGTCCCCATCGCAGGCAATCACCGGGTTCCCTATGAAGGGAGCGTGTGAGATTCTCTCTGATCGGCGGGATAAAGGTCCTCTTTGGGAGACAACCAGTAGACCCCCGATGAAGTAAGTAGTAATGTGAATAGTGTCTGGGTGTATCCCCCTGACCGACAAACCGGAAGGTCCCCCTTACCACCGATCTCCCGGTGAAGGGAGCGAGCGTGATCCCCCTTGATCAGGGAACTAAGGTTCCCCCCAAGAGGCAACCGATAGGTTCCCAATGAAGGAGCAGTGTGGCGAGTAGTGCCTGTGTGTATCCCTTGGCTGAAAATCCGGGAGGTCCCCCTTACAGGCTACCACCGAATTCCCGGCGAAGGGAGCGGGCGTGATCCCCCTTGATCAGGGAACTAAGGGTCCCCCCGAGAGGCAACTGATAGGCCCCCAATGGAGGAGGCAGTATAGTGAGAAGTGTCTGGGTATATTCCTTGACCGACAATCCGGCAGGTCCCCCTTCCAGGCAACCACCGAATTCCCGGCGAAGGGAACGGCCGTGATCCCCCTTGATCAGGGAACTAAGGGTGCCCCCGAGATGCAACCGATAGGTCCCCAATGAAGGAGGCCGTGTAGTGAGTGGCGCCTGGGTGTATCCCTTGGCCGAAAATCCGCAAGGTCCCCCTTACAGGCAACCACCGAATTCCCGGCGAAGGGAGCGAGCGTGATCCCCCTTGATCAGGGAACTAAGGGTCCCCTCGAGAGGCAACCGATAGGTCCTCAATAAAGGAGGCAGTGTAGTGAGAAGTGTCTGGGTGTGTCACGTGACCGACAATCCGGGAGGTCCCTCTTACAGGCAACCGCCGAATTCCCGATGAACAGTGTTGGGATTCTCCTTGATCGGAGGGCGAGAGGTTCCTTTGGGAGGCAACCAATAAGCCCCCGGTAAAGGAGGTAGTGTTACGCCAAGGAGCTACAGGTAAACATGTTTGATGATAATAAAAGTAGCTACCTATATAACATCTGGGATAAGGGAAGAAGGGGGGTCGGGTACAATATTAAATTAAATAAACAGCTTTATTAAGTTATTTTATTCGTTCAACCCAAGGAACGAGAACGTCAAGAGTAGCGAGGGATCGGGCTTGTCCGTACCGTAGGTTGTGCTGAGTAGACCTCAGAATATGTATGCTGTTTGCTTTAGGCTGTAGGGTATAGCTGGCCTCTGGATGTGTGCCGCTTGCGTTGGGCTGGAAAGTTGAGCACCGGCTGGTTGCGGTGCGTTATGTTAGCTCGTTGTAGTTAGTCATGATCCAACCCACTCATGGTCTAGCCAAAAAACGTTCCATTTTCGTCGAACTCGCGCATACCAGTTCCACGGCAATCTTGGTTACCATTCATCACAGCCGCCAGCTGTACATTTATTCAATATGGCAGTGTAGCTGGTATCGTTACTGATTGGCTGAAATTTTTTTTACGTGCGCGTGGCTAGATCTGGTGTGAATTGGATCATGGTAGTAGTACCAGGCTGCTGCCGGCTGTAAGCTTCCCACGTAGTAGGACTGCGACCTTGCAGGTTTCTTCGATTTGCTTCAGAGCTTCGACCCCATACCCGCTGGTCCGTGCGCACCAGTCAGGTACGGCATGGTGGGGGGCGACCAGCGAATGGCCGTTATGGTTGCGCGGGTGCGCTTGTCACTACGACTTTGTCACCACTGGTCTGGTGGTGGGGCCGCGATTTGATTCGCTGGGCGTGTGGCGCAAGCGAAATTAAGAACGTGAAACCTCGGTGCTCCCGGCACTCTTGTTTCCAGGGTCGATTCCTTTATTGCATGAACGCTTATTGTACATAGTTGAATCTTAATTCTAACATACCTTTTCAGATCCGTTCTTCGTCGATCGAGGAGGTCACGGAAAGGAAAATTAAAGATTTTTAATCATGTTAAATTGCCGCATGTTTGCGGGCGACAAATCCTGTAAGAAATCACCATATAGAACCTAGTAGAATTTCTGTTTGAAATTCCATATAGATCACATATCCGTAACATCAATATAGAACAGTATAGAGGTCGAGACATAGCGCGATGTTTGAAAAATCCCGTTCGAAATATACGTACAGAACCTAGTAGAATTTCTGTTTGGAATTCCATATGAATTACATACTGGTAACATCCACATAGATCCGTACAGAGGTCGGGACATAGCGAGATGTCTGAAAAATCCTGTAAGAAATCTCAATATGTAACCCAGTAGAATTTCTGTTTGGAATTCCATATAGATCACATATTCGTAAAATCCATATAGAACAGTATAGAGGTCGGGACATGGCGCGATGTTTGAAAAATCCCGTTCGAAATATACGTATAGAACCTAGTAGAATTTCTGTTTGGAATTCCATAAGAATTACATATTGGTAACATCCACATAGATCCATACAGAAGTCGGAACAAAGCGAGATGTCTGAAAAATCCTGTAAGAAATCTCAATATGTAACCTAGTAGAAATACTATTTGGAATTCCATATAGATCACATAATCGTAACATCCATGTGTGGTGAGCCCACACTTGCAGTTATTTACTACAAGAAACTATCCACCTAGAAACACTACCTAAATCGGGTAGTGTCACGCCTACCCCGAAAGGGAAATGGCTTAATGGTATACATATAGAACAGTATAGAGGTCGGGACATAGTGCGACGTTTGAAAAATCCTTTGGAAACATCAGGAATCTATTAATCGAGTGGCAAAATAATGTGGGACTTCGAATTCGAATAGCACAAAAATCCGGTACTTCAATTTCAAGGAGCCAAAAAATTGGGCATCTTTCATTCGTGTAGCAGAATAATCTATAAATTCATATTCAAGTACCAAAAAAATCCAGTACTTCAATTACGAGGAGAAAAAAAATCGGGAATCTAATAATCGGGCAGCAAAGTAATCTAGAACTTGGAAATCAAGTAGCGAAAAATTCGACACTTTATTTCCAAAGAGCAAAAAATTCGAAAATGTATTTTTCGGGTAGCAAAATAATCAATTACTTCAAATTTGAGCAGCAAAAAAATTGAGTACTTTAATTTCGAGGAGCAAGAAAGCGGAATCTAATAATCGGCTAGCAAAATAATCTAGACCTTGGAAATCAAGTAGCAAAAAATCCGAAACTTTATTTCCGAGGAGCAAAAAATTCGGGAATGAATTTTTCGAGTTGCAGAATAATCTATTACTTCAAATTTGAGCAGCAAAAATATCGAGTACTTTAATTTCGAGGAGCCAAAACATCGGGAATTTAATAATCGGTAGCAAAATAATCTAGAACTTGAAAATAAGGTAGCGAAAAATCCGACACTTTATTTCCGAGAAGCAAAAAATTCGGGAATGTATTTTTCGAGTTGCAGAATAATCTATTACTTTAAATTTGAGCAGCAAAAAAATTGAGTATTTAATTTCGAGGAGAAAAGAAATCGGGAATCTAATGATCGGGTAGCTAAGTAATCTAGAACTTGAAAATCAAGTAGCAAAAAATCCGACACTTTATTTCCGAAGAGCTTTTTATTTCGTAAAGCTGAGTAATCTGAAACTCTCGGAGTTTGAATTCCGTTTCAACTTCAAAATAAGCAGCTACATATAGTATATAAAATTTTTATACCTGTAATGTTGTACACATTGGCGATAAAAAGTATTATCACAGGCAGTCAAACATTAATAGATTGTACAGTTATTTTTTAAATTAATAAAATGCAACTCTTACGTGAATATATACTTACGGGATAAATTACAGAAGACATAAATTCCCAACAAGGAATTAGTCAATCTAGTTTTCCGGGGAAATTTTAGAAGGGGTGAATTTTCACGTGTTTAGTGTTCAATTTAGAGTATTACATGTACGTATTATATGTCATCGGAGTGTAAAAAAAGAGCAAGAAATTCTCGCAAACTGTGTTTTATGAATATTATTGTTTTTGATGCGTTTAATAAGTATATGTAAGTTCCGCTACATAAATTTACGTGGAAAGTTAGTTTTTGAGAGAAATCATACGAGGGGTAAATTTTCAAGTGTTGAATAATTAATTCAGAGTTCTGAATCATCTTTACGTTATTCGAGGTTGTTTTTACACTTTTAGAACATTTTTGGTCACGAGGGGTAGGTATGTATGACTTAGGAGTAGTTTTTTGGAACACGTATTATATGTCATCAGAGAGAAAAAAAGAGCAAAGAATTACCGCCAACTGTGTGTTATGATTATCATTGTTTTTTATGCGTTTTATAAGCATATGTAAGTTCCGCTACATAAATTTACGTGGAAGGGTAGTTTTTGGGAGAAATTATAAAAGAGGTAAATTTTCAAGTGCGGAATAATTAATTCAGAGTTCTGAATCATCTTTAAGTTATTCGAGGTTGTTTTTACACTTTTAGACCATTTTTGGTCACGAGGGGTAGGTATGTATGGCTTAGAGGTATTTTTTTGGGACGAATATTATGTGTCATCGGAGAGCAAAAAAAGAACAAAGAATTGCCGCCAACTGTGTTTTATGAATATCATTGTTTTTGATGCATTTTATAAGTATATTTAAGTTCCGCTACATAAATTTACGTGGAATGGTAGTTTTTAGGAAAAATTATGAGGGGTAAATTTCCAAGTGCTAAATACTTGATTCAGAGTTCTGAATCATCTTTACTTCATTCAAGGTTGTTTTTACAATTTTAGAACATTTTTGGTCACGAGGGGTAGATATGTATGACTTAGGGGTAGTCTTTCGGGACACGTATTATATGTTATTGCAGAGCAGAAAAAAACAAGAAATTCCCGCCAACTGTGTTTGATGAATATTATTGTTTTTAATGCGTTTTATAAGTATATATAAGTTCTGCTACATAAATTTACGTGGAAGGGTAGTTTTTGGGAAAAATTAGGAAAGGCGTACATTTTCGAATGTAAAATAATTAATTTAGAGTTCTGAATCATTTTTACGTTGTTTAATATTGTTTTTACGCTTTTAGAACATTTTTGCTCACGAGGGGTAGGTATGTATGACCTAGGGGTAGTTTTTTGGAACACGTATTATATGTTTTCGGAGAGCAAAAAAAAAGCAAAAAAATCAACCCCAATCGTTTATTTCATTATAATAATTTTTAGTCTGTTTTCATAGGTGGCGGCGCTGAGTGGACGTCGTGCTAGCGCCGCCACCCTTACCTCGGAAGTTTGAAGAGCACAAAAATTTTTTTTTGAGCATAAAATTTGCAAAAAAAAAGCAAAAAAATATGGCGTTTTCCATTTTTCATTTTGCCTTGGGTGCGGCGCTGAGTTGATTGACCTAGAAATTTAGACAAACGTCCAGTAATGAGTGTAGAAATTCAGCATGTCACGTGTGCCGAAGAAAGGGGGTTTACTCTGAAAAGTGAGATTTCTCAGGGCGAGCGGTCGAAGTCGACCCGATAGACGCGACTTTTAGGAGAGAGGGGAGATTCACGAAATCTTCCCTCTCCACTTGCCACTACATTCTCACGCATATAGCGGCGCCGCTCACGGACGGGCAGAGATGATACGTGCAGATGTAGTGGTCTGAGTGGTGGGAGGTGTTTCACGGCATCTCGAGCTCTCGAGCGAAAGCCCGATTTCTCGGGTACCTATCAACTCAATTATTAGCAATGATTACGTTTGGAAATTTTTTACGATGGATTCATTAAAAACAGCAACTCAAAAACTATCGAAAGGTGTAAAAAACTCGATTTCGATTTTTTTAGAGTAAGCCCCCTTTCTTCGGTGCACGTCACATATGTATCTCAGAAACTATCTTTCAAAATAATTTTGAAAAATTTAAGAAATGTAAACTTTTACCGATAGTATATGCGAACATAATAGGGACAACTGGAGAAAAATCTGTAAAATTAAAGCATCAAGTCTTTGCGAAATTTAAATTGTGTAATTGGGAAGGCGCTTACATATTTTTAATAGTTCCTAAATTGAACAAAGAATGTATAATTGGGATCGACTTACTGAAAAGATTAAGAAGCAAAATAGACTTTAAACATATTACCCGGGATTCAGAGTGAGTCCCGAGGGAGCCAAAAGTGAGCCTGTGACACACACACACACAGATCTACTCTGAGGGAGAACTGTAGCTTTAAAGAGGCATCATCCAATCCCTCCAAGGTCGGAGTCATCCCTCCACAAACAATTCGAGAAATGATTCAAGCAGGCACGCAGGTACCTGAACGCATCCCGAGGGGAGTACGTTTGCACTGAACGAACTCTGCCCCCACTCCGGTATGGATGTGATCAGCAAAGGATGGAAAGACTGGAAAGATCGGACTTCTTGAATCTCGATAGGCTTAAAACTAGAGAGCTGAATCCTAAGAGCTTAAGCCCCAATACTGTTCTTAAGAGATTGATCTCTTAGTGAGTCACAATCTGCAAGTTCCGATGCATCTTTTGAAAAAACAAACTTTACTGGATGACGCCACATACATTATTTTTTCGAATCGTGTTAAATAGTGACAAGTTCGAATTATTGTTGACTGATGCATTTTTATTTTATTTTTTTCATAAATCATCTTTCATCAGTATTTGACAAATACCACATTAAAATTTTCAAACTTTCATAAATTGAGCCGCCGGGTGCAAGGACCAGCTCGACGCTCGAAAACGCGTAAAACAATTGTCCGATCGTCTCAAAGAAAGAAAAATTTCAAAATAAAAAAATCAATTTTTTGAAAATGCAGTATTGTAGAGAATATGGAAATAAAACTCTTTCCTCTTTGATTTTTTTTCCAAACGTTTATTTTTAATAATAAAAACGAAATATTGAAAAAAAGTTTCTCCCTGATTTAATTAGGGTTTAAAACTTAAATCGTTCTATATCGGCCAAAGATTATTGAAATGAGTTCATATTTGCAGGACATATTCAAAATACTCTAGCGATGCCTAGGAAATCATGAAAAGGTTAACAATCGCTTATTGTTCCATAATTTTTAATTGCAAAGTGAGGTCAAACGATGATTGTGTTTTCCTGGTTTCGTCGGTACAAAAAGTATCTAGGTAACTTCGACTTTCAAACAACTTCCAGTGAGTGATTTGTTCAGCAATGTTGAATGAAGTTTTTTGGAAAATCTCATATCAATACGTTAAAAATTTACTGAGATATTTAGATTTGGAAAAAGTACTCGACGTCTGCCCGCGCTGTTAGCTAATGCGTCGCGAGGACTGCTCTGTCAGGGAGCGTTCTCGAAGTTCAGTCTGCGCAGGCAGACGTCGAGTACTTTTTCCAAATGTGAATATCTCAGTGAATTTTTAACGAATAGAGATGAGATTTTCCAAAAAACTTCATTCAACATTACTGAACAAATCTCTCACTGAAAGTTGTTTGAAAGTCGAAGTTACTTAGATACTTTTTACCGGCGAAACCAAGAAAACACAATTATCGATTGAGCTCATTTTACAATCAAATATTATTAAACAATAAGCAATTGTTAACTTTTTCATGATTTCCCAGGCATCGCTAGAGTATTTTCAATACGTCCTACAAATATGAACTCAGTTCAATAATATTTGGCCGAGTTAGAACGATTTAAGTTTTAAAACTTAATTACATCAGGGAGAGGAATCTGAGAGGACGGAGTTTCAGTTCTTTATTCTCTACAATACTTCATTTTCAAAAAATTGATTTTTCTATTTCGAAAATTTTCTCTCTTTGCGACGATCGGACAATACTTTTACGCGTTTTCGAGCGTCGAGCTGGTTCTTGCATCCGGCGCGGGTCAATTGTTGAAGAGAAAAGAAGAATGACGTTATGGGGGAAACTTACTTTGAAGAATTCGAAAAAAAATTATAAGATTTTTAATAATTTTGAAATGTTTTGAGATTAATTTTTTTGAAAGATTTCTGGGAAAATTTTAAATGGTTCTGGATCAATTTCAAAGAAATGAAGTTCTGTTTTTAAGATTTCAAGACGTGTGGAAATAGAATATGGAAGACTTTGAGAAAATTCATTTAATTTTTCAGAATTTAAAATTTTTTTAAGTAAACTCAATCTCAAATATACAAAACAATTGTAGATGCAGTAGATCCAAAACTGTTTTTCCTTTCTTCGACCGTTTTAATTTTCAAGAAGTATTTCAGCTGAAAAAGACCCGCAGTGTTGGTCGAAACGTTGAGAATTTCTAAAGAAATAAATGTTTTATACATGTTATTTCGGATGATTTTATTTTTTGACTTTATAATTGACCGTAAGACCGAACATATTTGCTGAAATCAGCTGAAATACTTCTTGTAAACTGAATCTTGCAGGGCGTCAAGAGAATGAAAAAAATATCTTTTTAAGATTCATGGAAAAATTTCAAAAGATTTTTTTCTCAGTGAATTCTAATGGAAAATTGAAAAAGAATACAAAACATTTTCAATCATTTCCTAAAATTAAAAAAAAGTGTAAATGACTTCAAAGTAAAATTTTACCACAATGCATAATTTGATAACAAATTTGAGTAAGCTTAAGGGGTACTTAGAAGTTTTTAATCGATTCAGAAAAAATATAAAATTATAAGATATTGTAGGAATTTCCTACATTTCCTAAAGATTAGGAGATTCTACAGCAAAATGTTTCAACTTGGTACGATTAAAGAATTTAAAAAAATAAAATCAAGTAAATTCAAGAAATATTTAGAAGATTTGAAGAGATTGAAAAAGAATTTTAAACTGTATAATATTTTTTTTATGCAGATTTTTTTACAAAGATGTCAAACAAAAATTTTAGAAGCTTTAAAAGAATTTGGAAAGGTTTCAATGAAATAAACATTGGGGAAACATTCCTAGGCAAATTTGGAAGATTTTAAGGCCGTTTTGTTACATTTTTAATGATTTCTCAAAAGTTTTAAGAAAAATTAAAATCACCTTAAAATATGTTTAGGAATTGAACAGTTTTTTAATAGATTTGAAATATTTTAAAACTTGCAAGCATTTCCAAAAATTTATCAAATACTTTTTATTTCTTCCAAACTTCTAAAAGTCATAAATATATTTTAAAAAGGCTAACATTTTTCCTAATATTTTCTAAAATCCTGTAAAAATAAATTAATTTTTCTTTAAATCTTCTAGATTATTTTTTGACCCAACATCTATTATATTTTCAAACATAATACAAAAAAGGTTAAGTAACTGTGGGGGGGGGGGGCGAAGAAAATGTTACGGTCCGCATAGGGGAAGGAGGGGTTAAAAAGGTCAAAAATAACATTACGTAATATGTGGACGCTCTAAAAAAAAGTAGATAATAAATGAGAACCTCAAATAGCGTGGCATCAAGTGGCACGCAATGTCATATGAGGATATGACTTCAGATTGGTCAAAATCGTTGCAGTTCACTAATTCGTTAGTGATCGCGCTAAGTTACTAATGAATTAGTGGAGCGAAGCTACTAAATAATAGTGAACCATGTTTAATAATTGAGATTAGTAAAACTTTTACTAATTTATTAGTAAAATATTTACTATTTCAAATGTAAAACATCAAAATATTACTATTTGGTTAGTGAACCATACATTTACTAATTCAACTAGTGAAATTTTCACTAATTCATATTTAGAGAGCATATAAATAGTGACTGCAAATGTCTCTTACAAAAATTTAAAGCAGTTTTGGTGCAGAAAATTATTTTCCAGGCCAAAGTGCCAAAGTTTTATATTTGTTTAAAACATCAACAATTGTTGTATTTTCACAAATATAATTGAACATATATTATTTGTAAGAATATCTGCATCAATGCAAATGATAAAAGGCAAAACACAGTTGAAAAAAACCATGAATTCCAAATTTATGCCAAACATTGTTTGCAACTATTCTAATTGTTAATAATTTATGGATATTCGGACTAACAATCACTCTCACAATAATTTAATGCATTTTTAGCTAAAAACAAATGTTTTTCAACCGCAAGTATGATATTTGGCTACTTGTTCATTTTATTTGTTTACAATAATTAAAACATACAATAATCAAATTATTTGTATTCTGGAAGTACTCTTGCGTGGTAAGAGGGTGTTATTTGTTGTTAAGGTTATGGTTCATTCCGTTGTAAAAACGGTTATTATTGTATCACGATGAAGTTAGCAGATAATTGTTCATAATGATTGTTCACATTCTAGTAATGTAATCCCTGTCGGATATTGCAGCGGCTTACGGTACAAGCCGTAAAAATATGTATAAATTAAAGGTAACTGAAAGTCTTTGAGTAGCAAAGCACATGTACAGTCAAATACCGAGAAACGAAGCTGTACCTAGTTAATATAAAAGTATATGGTACGCAGGTAGGCAAAGGTGGGTTGACAGACCGTCAGTAGACAATACAAAATGTGGTAGCCACATGTTTTGAAACGGCCGAGAAATCGCTAAAATGATTTTCCAACGAAGAATCTTCAATTGAAGATAGGTATAATAAAATTTGGTTTCATTTTTTCTGATATCTATATGAATATAATATTTTTTAAATAAACAAAATAAAAATCAGGAAACTTGAGTTTGCTAGGAATTTTGTATTGAGTAATTAAAAAAAAAAAGTGAATCGGTTGCCACACTGCAGTGGACCGCGACGAGTTTTGCTGTTCGCCTCTACTCAGCATAACTCAAAAATGCGTACCAAAGTGCGTCGCGTAGGCGTAGGCGTTCGCGTTCGAGTATGCATGGGCCTTAAAGGTTCATGCATGCTCGAACGCAAACGCGAACGCTGACGCGTCGCACTTTGGAACGCATTTTTGAGTTCTACTGAGTGAAGGCGCTACAGCAAAACTCGTCGTGGTCCACTGCACTGTGGCAACCGCACAGGGCTTCAGGAATGGATTTTCGCGGAAGGATGAAGCTGCCTGATTTTTCATTTTCTTTATTTAATGAAAAATATATTAATAAAGATATCACAAAAATGGCAAAATTGAAGTATTATATTTTTAATGGATTAAAAACAATGCAAGTGGATTATATTTAGTAACATTTGTTATTATAATATCTTCAAATATTTGTTTATACTTAGTAATTATTAAATTTCCAAATTTTGTTTTTCATTCTTTTTATTATTCTTCGAAAATAAAGCATTTTTAATTTTTAAATTCTCATTGTGTATATTAAGTTTATTAGTAAAAATAAAGATTAAGAAGGTGTATGTCTGTAGTATCGTGCAGGCTTTGTGAAGGCCTAAAAAAGGACGAGATCTTTGAACAGCCATTTTTGACAAAAGCATCTGATTTTGTCAATCGAAAATGCTTTTTAAAACATTCAAAATTCAATTTTCCTGCCGACTATGCAAGATGTGAACAAAAATGTTAAAAAGCAAAATTGTCCATCTCAAAAAGATGTACTTTGTTTATACCATTTTTTGATAGAAGGCATAGTTTTTGTAAACCGTGAAAAATGTTACTAAAAATGGAAAATTCCACTCAACAGGCGAACTATGCGAGATAAAAAAACAGTGTTAGAAGAATAAGGGTTCGTCTAAAAAAACCTACAACATCCCATGTAACCGTTTTTTTGATAGAACTCACTGTTTTTGTATGAAACGTAGAAAATGCTATTGACAAATTGAAAATTTAAATTTTTGTGATCAAGAAATTTCGGCAGCTTCAGAAACATGAGGTAATTCTCGACCGCGAATATTTTTGTATCTTGAGTAATGAGTTATTTTAGAAAATATTGAGTTCTGAAGTTATTTAATTACTTTTTTTTCTTCATGGAAACTGACAAATTTGTAATTTTTTTCCGATGAAAGTTTGTGCAGATTCTTTATCCTACAAAAATACTTCGTGATAAGTGGTGAACATTTGAAAGTGAAAGTGAATGTAAAAGTGAAAATATATGATTCAGCCTCAGGTAAGAAGGACCAGGTAGTAATAGTATTCATCGGGGGAAAATTTGCGATTTTCGTCAGACAGTATTGGACTCTTCTTGTGCAAGGAAGGTTCTTTTTTTCGAAGCAGGCCAAAATATTGAAGTACTTAACATGAATAACGCAACCAAAATCAAGACAGTTGCGGTTGTGTCGCTCCTTCTTTTGTGAGGGAAGAGGCGTGGAATGCCCAATCCCAGGTGGAGTGCTCGACCTATCAATCTACTTCGACGTGGGAAAGCTGAATATCGCAATCTGTTCAAGGAAATGAAAAAGGACGACCCGGAATTTTTTTTCACATATACTCGGATGACGAGCGAAAGATTCGATCAGCTGTTCAAGCTATTAAGGCGCTTCGTCGAGCCTGGTTTTTAGCCCATGTATTCGTTTTGACATTAATCCCGTTAAACGGATGAATTGTTCAATGTAAGATTTGAACCACATAATCTCAAGGGTATAGTGCCTAACATTAATGGTTTTTTTTTTCAATGGTCTTGTTTTTGTGTTTTTTTAATTAATCGAAAATATGTTTTATTTCTGCACCTGTAAACGAGCAATCCGCCACCGGGAAAGTACCCCCGTTGAACCTAAAACAGGCGCTCTGCAAATGTATATAGAATTTACGATAATTCACCGTGACGGTTTTCGAGCATGCTGAACCCAGGGGGTTGCTCGTAAATCTTCCGCTCTTTCCATTGTTGCATCCTGAGACGATTCGAGCTGCTTGAACGAAATTGATAATTATTAAAATATGCATAAATTGAATTTGTATATGCTTAGGGTGACCAGATGACTTGATAGGAAAAGAAGGACCCCCCACTCCTCACCACCTCCCACCATGAAGTTCCCCCACCTCTTGCCCAATTTGGCGCGCTATTTGAAAAGTGAAATGGTTATTACTCTAATATATGAGTAAATTATACACGGAACATTAAATATTTAAATGATACTGAATCTAAACCATTCTCGAATCCACTGGAACACACACACACAAAATTTCATTAAAATCGGTCCAGCCGTTTACGAGGAGTTCAGTCACATACACAGGAACAGAATATAAAGATTATATACGTAATTATAATACAAATGACTATTTCGAGATCAACATTTTCATTTAAATAATATAGTAATATAATATGTAGATTATTATATATACTTCTCAGAACTTCCAATTTTTTTAACAAATTGATAATTGCTTTTTTTTAATATTGGTGAAATTCGAGACATGGTAGGTTTTTTAAGTTCAACTGAATATTTATAATATTTTCAACTGTCTCAAGTGACATTTGATCATGTTCATCATTCCACTAAGAATTTATAGGAGAAAAAATACGTTCGCAATTGGCGTTATGCCCAGGAATGGCAAAGAAATATTGCGCTATTTTCAAAACTTCCGGACACGATTCAATGTTTTTTTTTTGCGGCAAAGAAATCGCAAGTCTTGGAATCCGAAGACTTTTCAATACAGAAAAAAATTAAAGTTAAATTTTGTTGAATGTAAACTTATACGCTGTTAAATTTTACATACTATTTAGCGAAATTTTATCCTACGATGGAATAAAAGCTGTCATCTGCTACGTCCTTAGCAGCAATGGCAAAATGGCAGAGTATGAGTGAATTCGATTTATAAACTAGGATTATTAGGATGCCAGATTCAAAACAACTTTTTGCTAACTTAATTATTATTTTAAAAATGATTAGACTTATCGCAGACGAATTAAAACGCATTTTTCGTGAATGAAAATAAAAAATTGACACAACAACCATCGTTTGTTTTTGAACAAAACGAAAAATAGAAATCCAATTAATTTTGAGGTTGAAACATTAACAAGATTTATAATGTGATAAATAAGTTACATCCTTAATTTATTTCAGCATAAAGTAAAGTTTGTCAACGGCGATACCACGCTGAAAACACCAGTTCCCGTTAGATCACTGAAGTTAAGCAGTGTTGGGCGCGGTTAGTACTTGGATGGGTGACCGTTCGGGGAATACTGCGTGTTGTTGACCCGTCGTGGGTGTGGTGGACCCACACTGGTAGTATTTATCCACCTAGAAACACTACCCGAATCGGGTAGTGAGGCAATGAACTTTCGAGTTCGAAATGCTAATCAATTTTTTATTTTTTTTAAAGTAAAGTTTGAACATTAATAATTGAAAATCAATCCTAATGTAAAAGTACATTTCAAATTTTAATTCCAAAAATGGTTGCTTGAATAAAATGTCAGGACGGAAACTTCTACCTCACAACTTGTGAACTACGGTCAAAATCATAGTGAATATGGTGAATCTTCCACTGATGTCAAGTGCTTTATTCTCAGTCACAGAAAATGTATTTTCATTAAAAATGAAAATTTAATAAGTACAATATTTTCTAAAATCTGGTGTCCTGATTTCCAGACCGTTTTCATTCACACTTTCATGTTTTTCGCACTGCTGTCAACTACAACTACATAGCAGACGACGCTTTTTCTCTAAAAAATTATTCTGAGACAGTTTAAAAACACGAAATTATCTTAGTTTTTCAACAACTTTATTCGCTGAGGCTGATTTTTGTTACAGAGAATCTTTCAACTGTAGGTCAAATTTAATAATATCAATAATTCAAATCAACGATGTAAACTTTATGATGTTTTTTCTGTGGAAGTATTGAACATCATTCGACGTTTCGCAAACGTCGTGACCAATGAGGCAATAACTCTAAGTGATATCTTCATTGGTCAAACGTCCAACGTCAATTTTATTAGAAATTGTGAACAAAATTTAGGTTCGCGCAATAAAAAACGCGAAATATCACGAAAATCTTGAAAAAGAAGGACATCGGACAAAAAAGAAGGACGGAAGGACAACCATCGAAAAAGAAGGACATGTCCTTCCAAAGAAGGACGTCTGGTCACCCTATATATGCTGCATTAGGTTCATTACATAATTACGAGACTATTGAAAAAAGATAAAAAAATCGGTTCACCCGTTCAATTTCTGTTGGGAGTTTTGGTAATGTTGCATTTTATTCGAGATTACCTTCAATATTGAGAATATTCACCAATCTTCCAAATCTTTTTTTCATTTTTTGTTTCAAATTATATCATCTTCAAATTTTATCAGCTTATTAAAATGTCATCGATTCGTGTTTTGCGCAATTTTCGATATTGTCACAGTATTCATTGTCGGTGGGTGATTTACTTTGGTCTTTATCGAAAAAAAAACAAGAGTCAAGGATGATTAATCAATTCATTGAATATTCAATTCGATTCCTCGATTCTAATTGTTATAAACAAGTGATATTAACAAAGTGTAAACATATCGCAAATTTTGCTTCAAAGTATCTTCGTAACTTGAAATTGCTTCATTTTATCAACTCGATCATTTTTGATCATGAAAATTTGTTGTATGGTATAATTTGTTTGTTTTATAAACAAATTATGTGAATAAATGCATAGTTGATGCGTTCATTGGCAGAAAGTAACTGTTTTTCTTTTTTGGTAACTTTAAATTATATGAGTGGTAATATGTTATTATTAAGATTGGTCATTCCATATTATTTGTTTATTTTTTGAACAAATTTTATAAACAAATGCATAGTTTGGTAATTTATGGACAGAAAGTAATACTTTTTTTCCAATCATCATCAAGTTACACCAGTGGTGATGTTTATTGACGAAGACTTGTCAATCAATATTATTGGTTTTTATTATAAACAAATTTTATAAGGAAATGCATCTTTTGACCATTTAGAGATAGAAAGTGTTCGTTTTTCTTTCTACACGTCTTCAAATTACATAAGTGGTGATATTACGTGACAAAGAATTGTCAATCGATATCACTTTTTTTTAAATTAATTTTATAAACAAATGCATAGTTTGGTCGTTTACAGGCGGAAAGTAATAGTTTTTTTTCAATCATCTTCAAGTTACGTAAGTGGTGATGTTTTTTGACGGAGAATTCTCGGTCGATATCATTTGTTTTTGTTTCCAATCAATCCTATCAATAAATGCATCTTTTGACCATTTATAAATAGAAAGTGATAGTTTTTCTTTCTACTCGTCTTCAACTTACATAAGTGGTGGTATGTAGTGACATGGAATTGCCAATCGATATTACTTTTTTTTAAACAAATTTTATAAACAAATGCATAGTTTGGTCCTTTATAGGCAGAAAGTAATAGTTTTTTTAAAAATCATCTTCACGTTACGCAAGTGGTGATGTTTTTTGACGGAAAATTCTCCATCGATATCATTTGTTTTTGTTTCCAATCAATTCTATCAATAAATGCATCTTTTGACCATTTATAAATAGAAAGTGATCGTTTTTCTTTCTACTCGTCTGCAAATTACATACGTGGTGATATTCAGTCACAAGGAATTACCAATCGATATTACTTTTTGTTATAAACAAATGCATAGTCTGGTCGTTTATAGACAGAAAGTTATAGTTCTTTTTACAATCACCTTCAAGTTACGCAAGTGGTGATGTTTTCGTTATTGTTTTGTTTTGTTGGAAATAAATCCTATCAATAAATGCGTCTTATGACCATTTATAAATAGAAAGTAATCGTGTTTCTTTCTACTCGTCTTCAAATTAAATAAGTGGTGATATTCAGTCACAAGTAATTGTCAATCCATATAACTCTTTTTTAATAAAAAAATTTTATAAACAAATGCATCACTTGGTCGTTTATGGACAGACAGTAATAGTTTCTCTTTCTCATCGTCTTTACATTGTAAAAGTGGTGATGTTTAGTGATCAAGAATTGTCAATCGATAATATTTGTTTTTTTCTTCCATAGACAAGTACACACTTTGGTCATTTAGAGATAGAAAGTGACCGTTTTTCTCTGTACTCGTTTTGAAATCACATGAGTGCTGATATTTGCTGACAAAACATTGTAAATCCATATTATTTGTTTATGCCATAAAAAAATTGTGATAAAAAAATTCATAGTTGGACCATTTATTAAAGTGGAGCCAGAATGAATTTCAAATGGATCATGAAATTATTGCTTCAGCTAATTCTTCGAGAACATGAAAAAACATTTCCAGCGATATCGTTTGGAGGCAATGATGACAAACGATCACTTTCTACGTATGAATGGTCAAACTGTGCATTTCTTCATAAACTTTCTTTATAAGGAAAACAAATAATATTGATTCATATTATTATCATCCTTATCACTCAATAATATCAGTCATATAATTTAAAAAGAATAAGAAAGAAAAACGATTACTTTCTGCCAAACAGCCCCCAAACTATGCATTTTTTGAACATAATTTGTTTATAAGATAAACAAATTATAGTGGACAACAAATTTTCATGATCAAACATGATCCCGTTGCTAATATTAAGCAATTTCAACTTACAAATATACTTTGCAAGCAAAATTTTCAATATGTAGACATTTTCTGGATATAATTTGTTTACAATAATTACATTCTATATCCTGTCAATTATTTATAATTCTTTCGATACTGCGAGATTCCTTCTCGTCGAGAATTGGATTAATGAAGTCATTGATTCGAAGATAAAAAATAATAATTAAAAAATGTCTTGTTCTCTCCCTTTCTTTATTTATACAAAAAGTACAAAACGATAATAATTAGAAAATATAATCCATGGACGCTCTTGTGCAAGTATTACTGATCACTTCTACAAAAAAATTGAAAATCAGTTAAGAAGTGTGGGCTGTGGGTAATTTTGAATAGTAAATTCCCCATTCAGCCCGTGTAGAAAGAAAAACGAACACTTTCTATCTCTAAATGGTCAAAAGATGCATTTCCTTATAAAATTTGTTTATAACAAAAACCAATAATATCGATTGACAAGTCTTCGTCAATAAACATCACCACTTGTGTAACTTGATGATGATTGGACAAAAAGTACTACTTTCTGTCCATAAATTACCAAACTATGCATTTGTTTAGAAAATAAACAAATAATATGAAATGACCAATCTTAATAATAACATATTACCACTCATATAATTTAAAGTTACCAAAAAAGAAAAACGATTACTTTCTGCCAATGAACGCCTCAACTATGTATTTATTCACATAATTTGTTTATAAAACGAACAAATTATACCATACAACAAATTTTCGTGATCAAAAATGATCGAGTTGATAAAATGAAGCAATTTCAAGTTACGAAGATACTTTGAAGCAAAATTTGCGATATGTTTACATTTTGTTAATATCACTTGTTTATAACAATTAGAATCGAGGAATCGAATTGAATATTCAATGAATTGATTAATCATCCTTGACTCTGGTTTTTTTTCGATAAAGACCAAAGTAAATCACCCACCGACAATGAATACTGTGACAATATCGAAAATTGCGCAAAACACGAATCGATGACATTTTAATTAGCTGATAAAATTTGAAGATGATATAATTTGAAACAAAAAATGAAAAAAAGATTTGGAAGATTGGTGAATATTCTCAATATTGACGGTAATCTCGAATAAAATGCAACATTACCAAAACTCCCAACAGAAATTGAACGGGTGAACCGATTTTTTTATCTTTTTTCAATAGTCTCGTAATTATGTAATGAACCTAATGCAGCATATATAGGGTGACCAGACGTCCTTCTTTGGAAGGACATGTCCTTCTTTTTCGATGGTTGTCCTTCCGTCCTTCTTTTTTGTCCGATGTCCTTCTTTTTCAAGATTTTCGTGATATTTCGCGTTTTTTATTGCGCGAACCTAAATTTTGTTCACAATTTCTAATAAAATTGACGTTGGACGTTTGACCAATGAAGATATCACTTAGAGTTATTGCCTCATTGGTCACGACGTTTGCGAAACGTCGAATGATGTTCAATACTTCCACAGAAAAAACATCATAAAGTTTACATCGTTGATTTGAATTATTGATATTATTAAATTTGACCTACAGTTGAAAGATTCTCTGTAACAAAAATCAGCCTCAGCGAATAAAGTTGTTGAAAAACTAAGATAATTTCGTGTTTTTAAACTGTCTCAGAATAATTTTTTAGAGAAAAAGCGTCGTCTGCTATGTAGTTGTAGTTGACAGCAGTGCGAAAAACATGAAAGTGTGAATGAAAACGGTCTGGAAATCAGGACACCAGATTTTAGAAAATATTGTACTTATTAAATTTTCATTTTTAATGAAAATACATTTTCTGTGACTGAGAATAAAGCACTTGACATCAGTGGAAGATTCACCATATTCACTATGATTTTGACCGTAGTTCACAAGTTGTGAGGTAGAAGTTTCCGTCCTGACATTTTATTCAAGCAACCATTTTTGGAATTAAAATTTGAAATGTACTTTTACATTAGGATTGATTTTCAATTATTAATGTTCAAACTTTACTTTAAAAAAAATAAAAAATTGATTAGCATTTCGAACTCGAAAGTTCATTGCCTCACTACCCGATTCAGGTAGTGTTTCTAGGTGGATAAATACTACCAGTGTGGGTCCACCACACCCACGACGGGTCAACAACACGCAGTATTCCCCGAACGGTCACCCATCCAAGTACTAACCGCGCCCAACACTGCTTAACTTCAGTGATCTAACGGGAACTGGTGTTTTCAGCGTGGTATCGCCGTTGACAAACTTTACTTTATGCTGAAATAAATTAAGGATGTAACTTATTTATCACATTATAAATCTTGTTAATGTTTCAACCTCAAAATTAATTGGATTTCTATTTTTCGTTTTGTTCAAAAACAAACGATGGTTGTTGTGTCAATTTTTTATTTTCATTCACGAAAAATGCGTTTTAATTCGTCTGCGATAAGTCTAATCATTTTTAAAATAATAATTAAGTAAGCGAAAAGTTGTTTTGAATCTGGCATCCTAATAATCCTAGTTTATAAATCGAATTCACTCATACTCTGCCATTTTGCCATTGCTGCTAAGGACGTAGCAGATGACAGCTTTTATTCCATCGTAGGATAAAATTTCGCTAAATAGTATGTAAAATTTAACAGCGTATAAGTTTACATTCAACAAAATTTAACTTTAATTTTTTTCTGTATTGAAAAGTCTTCGGATTCCAAGACTTGCGATTTCTTTGCCGCAAAAAAAAAACATTGAATCGTGTCCGGAAGTTTTGAAAATAGCGCAATATTTCTTTGCCATTCCTGGGCATAACGCCAATTGCGAACGTATTTTTTCTCCTATAAATTCTTAGTGGAATGATGAACATGATCAAATGTCACTTGAGACAGTTGAAAATATTATAAATATTCAGTTGAACTTAAAAAACCTACCATGTCTCGAATTTCACCAATATTAAAAAAAAGCAATTATCAATTTGTTAAAAAAATTGGAAGTTCTGAGAAGTATATATAATAATCTACATATTATATTACTATATTATTTAAATGAAAATGTTGATCTCGAAATAGTCATTTGTATTATAATTACGTATATAATCTTTATATTCTGTTCCTGTGTATGTGACTGAACTCCTCGTAAACGGCTGGACCGATTTTAATGAAATTTTGTGTGTGTGTGTTCCAGTGGATTCGAGAATGGTTTAGATTCAGTATCATTTAAATATTTAATGTTCCGTGTATAATTTACTCATATATTAGAGTAATAACCATTTCACTTTTCAAATAGCGCGCCAAATTGGGCAAGAGGTGGGGGAACTTCATGGTGGGAGGTGGTGAGGAGTGGGGGGTCCTTCTTTTCCTATCAAGTCATCTGGTCACCCTAAGCATATACAAATTCAATTTATGCATATTTTAATAATTATCAATTTCGTTCAAGCAGCTCGAATCGTCTCAGGATGCAACAATGGAAAGAGCGGAAGATTTACGAGCAACCCCCTGGGTTCAGCATGCTCGAAAACCGTCACGGTGAATTATCGTAAATTCTATATACATTTGCAGAGCGCCTGTTTTAGGTTCAACGGGGGTACTTTCCCGGTGGCGGATTGCTCGTTCACAGGCGCAGAAATAAAACATATTTTCGATTAATTAAAAAAACACAAAAACAAGACCATTAAAAAAAAAACCATTAATGTTAGGCACTATACCCTTCAGATTGTGCGGTTCAAATCTTTCATTGAACAATTCATCCGTTTAGCGGGATTAATGTCAAAACGAATACATGGGCTAAAAACCAGGCTCGACGAAGCGCCTTAAAACGTGCATTAACAAGGAGATCCTGCATCACGACCATAGAACCTGAGGAACGTCTTGCATTGACATTGAGGTACGTACCCACAAATTTTTGTATAATTTTTTAACATTCTATAGTTTGATTTGTGTCAAGGTGTTCCGGAAAATTATGCGATCATGTGTGGGGGTTAATGAACACTTTTACACAATACTTCAAGGAATTGAACAGCATATAAAAATACAAAATCGATGTATCCAACATTACAGTATCTCGTTAAAATAAAACGTTATAAAAAAATGTAATGACCGAATCCATTTCAAATCAAGACAGGTTCTACACTTGAAGTTGTAGAATCCCTCTGAGATCAAATATGTTGTTTTTTAGAGGAAATTAGGCGATACGTATTTTTGGGATTTGTGAAAAAAAAATTTTTTACAGAGTTATGTGTATTTGAATTTTTGGCTTTGTTTAAAAAAAAAAACAAAACATTTTTTCTTCAAACTCGTATAACTTTTGACCTAATTGAGATATTTACGATTTCTTTTTAGATTCTGGTAGGTCAAAAATAAATTTCACTTTTTTTGTAAATGAGACAGGTTTTTTTTTCTTTTTTTTTTGGTCTTAAAAGAAAGCCCAGGTTTTTTCCTATAAGACCATGTAGATTAGAAAGTGGGATTCAAATTTTTAATGTATGAAAATAAGCGTTGAGTACTCCGGTACGCTCGTGTCACTGGCGCTAGAGCCCCGCAGCGCATCGTGGTGCCTTCATGGCATGGTTTTTTTTTCAAAAGTAATAATATATGCTAGTATATTTGAACGCTCTCTGCATTTTGCAGGGTTGAGACTGCCATTATTTAAACGCCTGCATTACGTTCACTGATGAATTTTGAAAAGATTTTGAATTTTGGAAGCTTGGAGATTTTTTTTGCTGATGTCTGGTCTTCTATCTGCCTTTCTTTCCGCCTTTCGTTTTTTTAGTGAAAGTTGTTTTCACTTTTTTTTCCAATTTTCGTTTCTTCTCTTTTGGGAAGTAGTCGCATTCCGTGGCTGAAGAAAATCTCTTCAATTCAAGTCTCCCATCTTCAGTAGGTATAAATGCATGGTATTACAAACTCCCTTTGATTGTGACTGCAACATCGAATCTGCTTTTCAGATCTTTAGCAGTGGCTTCGTGATCTTCCTTGCTACTAAAAATGATTTCAGTTTCCTTGCAGTACTTATTTGCCCACTGAAATAGAGATGAAGCATCTAGAATGCGATCTTCAGCGGAACACTGTAGGCTATACCTTGCTGCATTTCGTTTAACATTCGCCCCTATGCCATCACATGCACCCTTACCATAAGCGGTAGGATGGTAATGCCACTCAGCTGGAATTCCGAAATCTGCCTTGTGAGCTAGGATATTAGTAAAATTGCTCTTGTTCTTAAAATGCTGACCTGCTCCATCTGAGACGTAATACACCTTTTGGACTGAAAAAAGTGCCTTAAGATAATTCAGAATTATCTTCTGGTACTCATAAACGGCAGCAGTGTCATGACTCAAATTGTCTGATATGATTGCCATGCTTTTGTGCTTGAGTTCTCCATCTTTTACATAATAAATAACTACTGTGAATATTGTGGCCTGATCATTATTCCAGTGAAATCCTTGCGCCGAGTTTTGGAGCACAAACTTAAAGTTCTCAGCGAAATCAAATGAGATAACGAATTCACCATTTTTCAAAGTTATCTGTAGATTTTTCAAAAATAATGACTGCTCTGTAGCAAGGAAATTATGCGTTCTTAGCTTTAGCAACGCTTCACAAAGCTCATTCACAAATTCATCAACATTCAGCATCAGCGTCTTTAAAGTACATCTGTCAGTTATTATTATTTTAATATTATTATAATAATAATATAGATATTATTATCTTTAATTTCAGTAATACCCGGACAATTTTGGCATTCTCCTAATTGGCAGGAACTTGTCGCATCAGGGCACACAGTTAACTTTAAACAATCGCGATAACCATTTAAAATTAACTCTGAATCGTTCGTTAAATATTGCATGTTTATTTCTTTTAGCATTAACTTCACGTTTTCATGGTGAACACAAACGCATACTGTGTGGGTACCGCTACTCCCTGCCAAAACGCAATGTTTCGGTGTGAGTTGTGTGAATTTCGTGGAGCCTATTTTAATACCTCCCTGCAAAATGCAGAGAGCGTTCAAATATACTAGCATATATTATTACTTTTGAAAAAAAAACAATACCATGAAGGCCCCACGGTACGCTGCGGGGCTCTAGCGCCAGTGTCACGAGCGTACCGGAGTACTCAACGCTTATTTTCATACATAAAAAATTTGAATCCCACTTTCTAATCTACATGGTCTTATAGGCAAAAACCTGGGCTTTCTTTTAAGACAAAAAAAAAAAACCTGTCTCATTTCCAAAAAAAGTGAAATTTATTTTTGACCTTCATTTTTGAAGGTCAAATATTTGTTTTTCGAGAGAATGCGTAGCACGAATCGAAAGGACGTGAAAAAACCGATCGAAACTGTGCTAGACAAAATTTTTTTCATCGCTATTAGAAGAGTTAAAAATTGCCGAAATAGACGATATCCACGAAAATCCCAAAAGTTATACCCCCTCCCCTTCCGTCAATAGTTATCCGAATGACAAAATTTTTTCCCCATATACTACTATCCAATAGCACAACACTTTGCCTAAGTTTAATTTAGATCGGACAACTTCGACTTTTGGAGTGGGTACATTTGAGAAATAACGCCCCAAATTCGAATTTTGAAATTTTTTTTGCTGAAATAATTTAAGTTACAAAACGAATGCCAATACAAGAAATTTTTGGAATGAAAAGTTTTTATCTTCAATATATACATATATAATGAAAATGATATACGATATATGATGAAAAAAGATATATACAAATCTTCAATATATATATAATGAAAATGATATATGATATATGATGAAAAATGATATATACATAAAATGAAAAAATTCCATTTTCATCAACAAAAAATTGTTTTCATTCCTGGCTTATGGAAATACCCACCATGATTTACTATTTAAAAAAATCTGCCCTGAAACGTGCCTGTATCCACTTTCTTAGGATAAATTTTATGACTCAATCTTCTTACTCTTGACTACCTAAATTTCGAATTTTAGGATCTCTTTCAAATCTCTTCAACATCTCAGATTTTATACTTTTAACACTTCCAGGCGTTAAGACTTTCAACCTATAGACCATTTAGGGTCAAATTTTTGTACCTAAGCGTTAATGGCATTTGACCGTGCAAACTAGTGAACGTACCGGGGAAAACCTTTTCGGACTTTTCCGTTTCACATCGTGCATCATCGGAACTTGTAGTAACGCCTTCGGGCACTGGGACTTTACCCCCACCTTCAAAATTTGTGAATCTTCTCCGTTTTTCCGAAATCTGCAACTGACCGACGTCAGTCGAGTTTTAACATCGCAAACGAAAACTTAATTAACTACTTGCAGCGTACCTCGTAGTTGTCTCGGCTCATTATCGAATTTTGTATCACTTTGTATTTTTATATAAATTACGTGAAAGTTTAAATTAAATGATCATCACTTTTTAAATTGATTTATTTTTTAAACTACCCTTCTCATCACGTAAAATCTCTTTAATCCTAATACAAAAAATAACTGTGGTACGGCTCTTCGGACAACGAAAACTCCGGGCAAGCAGCACGACCACAAATACAACTCAACATTTTTGGTCCTTCGAAAACCGGATCGTGAATTTTTAACGAATAATTAATTCACATCCAGCAACCAGTGACTATCGAAATAAACGAAATCTCTTAAAGTAAAAATACAAAGTGAATTCTAAAAACTATCCAAAACGTGCAATCGTCGCTTAAGTGAACATGGACATTTAAGTGACTTAAATAAACTGAAACACAGTGACACAAAACGTGAAAGCATCGCTCAAAGTGAACGTGGACACTTTAGTGACTTAAATAAACTATAAACACAGTGAAATAAATCATGAAAGCATCGCTCAAAGTGAACGTGGACACTTTAGTGAATCAAATAAACTAAAAACACAGTGAAACAATACGTGAAAGCATCGCTTAAAGTGAACGTGGACACTTTAGTGAATAAAACAAGCTTTAAAACACAGTGAAACAATACGTGAAAGCATCGCTTAAAGTGAACGTGGACACTTTAGTGAATAGAACAAGCTTTAAAACACAGTGAAACTAAAGAACGTGAAATCATGGATCAAGTGAACGAAAACACTTAATAAATCTGCTGCGGAATCATCAGGTAGCTGTAATCTACGTGGAAGCATCAACGAACGAGCTTACTCCAGTCAAAAGAGTCTACGTCTATTCTGTAAAGTTCATACTCTAAGATCTTTCTCCAGAACTTCAAAATGGTAAGTCTCGCCTGCCTGTTTTAAGAGTTATATCCTTTATCGAAACGTGATCGATCCTTTTCCCTTCTGTTCCATTTTTTTATCACTTCGATCTCACAAGGGGGGTTAGGTTGGTGTCCGACGCCGATTTTTTTGTAACTTTGCAGGTGAAAAGAGGATCCCAGACTATAAAAAAATAATTAATTTTTTGGGCAATCGTTCATATTTAGGGGTGGAAATCACCCCTTCTATATTTTTGATACTTTTAGTGTTTTAAGAGGTATCATTGTTTTTTCTTTCTTGTTTTTGCATAAAATTGTTCTAATTGATTCTATATTATAATATTATCTTGAGTTTAAAAAATACTTACCCCCTAGAGTATCATAATTCAAAAAATCTACCCCTATAGGATGCTTCACCATATGACACATAGTTTAAGATTTTGGACTTTGTCGCTGCAAACATCTAGTTTTGATAATTAATTCTATTAAGAATTATCAGTCTTATTCGAAATAACCCCTAAATTATGTGCCATCCACCCCTTTAGTATTATCAATAAATAAAAAATGTTGTTATTAATATGACATTTTTGTAAGTAATGGATTAAAATATTTAGTTTGGACAATCAATAATAATATAACTAATTATTTATTAATGATGGCACATGTTCTTATATTAGTAAACCCTTGTTATGTGAAAACTACCCCTCAAAAACTGTTTATGTTTTGTTTAGCAGGCGATTTTAATGAAAATACATATATAACAGAACTGTTTAAAGAATTTTTATTTAGGTTCATGCACGTACATATTTCCATTGAAAATTGTACACAGATACACACACCCTTTTGCATATCGTCCCTCTAACCCGTATTGCTCAAGGCTTTGGACTTACAATATATCTTCACGAAATGAAAAATAAATGGAAAAAACAAACAAAATATTGCCTTCAGAATTTGTGTGAGACACAACTTATTATTTAGACCGTCAAATGAATAATTGTCAATTAGTTTGTTTTTACGTATGTCATACGGTCTCATTCAGATAATAATAACGACAATATTAAAATTGGATCATTTTTTAATAATAAGATAAATTGTCGTTATTATTATCCAAATGAGGCCGTATGACATACGTAAAAACAACCTAATTGACAAAATATTGACTGTTTACAAGTTGGGTGTCTGATATGATAAAAATATTATCATTTTGGCAATTTTAATAAAACTGTACAAATATAAAATTATCAGGAATGTATATAAGCCATTATCAGGCATGTATATAAAGCGAAAGAAAAGAACATTTGTTCAGTCACATTTGCTTCTTTTTCTATTGTGCGAAGTATTACTAATAAAATGAGAATCAATCCATTAAATATAATATCGTTATTGACAATAACGTTCAATAAGGAAAAACTTGGCATTCAGCCTTCAGAAGTAACACCTGAGGAGGTACATTTACACGATGTAATAGAGGATATTATAATGAAAAATGTGTTTGATTCCTCATTTATTATTGAAAATTCAGTTAACTTACAATTTGCTCATGAGGATAGTCAAATTGACATACAACCAATTGAAGATAAAGAACAAGAAGAAGAAAAGGATTATGGTGAAGTTCCTAGTTGTCTATATCAAGAGGAGAGAGTTAGTTTCGACTATAAAAAAGAAGCTGTTGACTTTTGGAATTCTGGAAAGAAAAAACGGTTATCTTTTACAACCGTTCATTAAAGAATCAAGAAGCTTCGTTCAGAGCGACAATTAAGAAGATGGCAAGAACAACTCAACAGTGGTGGTGACCGAGAAGATAAGCTATACAACGTTGCAAAATACACTTTCGAAAATTTGAAAGAGGCTATTGATTCAAAGATGACAGTTCACGATATAGATCTTCGAAGATGGGTTTTACAAAAGAAGCATGCATTGGACATGCCATGGTTTAAAGCATCACGTTGGTGGGTATGGAAATTCGAGAAAATGCATAACGTTGTTTCGCGAAAAATCACAAAATTTATATCTGTATCATCTTTACATGACACTAGAGATACAGAACAAGAATGTGATGTTTTTAAAAACAATGTAAAATCAGAAATTCTGAGGTATGGGGAAAGCAAAATTTTCAATTCCGATCAAAGTGCACAGTGGAAGAACTTTGAGCTTTAAAGGAACAAAAACTCTGGAAAATGTTGTTCAATCGGTTTCCTCCACCACGCATAGCTATACGATTCAGCCAACCATATCTGCCGATGGAAGATTACTTTCACCCCTTTTTGTAGTTTTAAAGGAACCATCCGGACAATTTGGACCAAGAGTAAGCCAAGGGCTTTTTGAGGCAAACAATATTTATTTGCAATCCTCTAAATCCGGTAAACTTTCTTCAGAATTACTGCAAATGTGGCTTCAAGATGTATTTTTCCCTAACGTAGAAGAAAATTCTGTGTTATTGTTAGATTCATGGAGTGGCCAGTGTGAACAAACCGTGCAAACTGCTATACCGGAAGGTAAAACCCTTTTACTGAAAACCTTTCCAAAAGGCACAACTGGGAAAATTCAGCCCTTGGATGTGTTTGAGTTTAGGATCTGGAAGAATTTCGTACGAAAAATCTCTGACACTTCTATTCTTTTGAGGTCTGATATTTAACTTGCATATTAGAAATAACATTATAAAATTACAGTCACTCACACATAATCAATTGTCTTCACCTAGATTTATTAACGTATTCAAATATTCTTGGTATAACAGCGGATATATAGAAAATAGACCTCCACATTTTGATAACCCTGTAGACGTTTGTTTCAAGGAAGATTTTGAACCTTTTTGTGATATTTGCGGTGATGTTGCAGTAATAACATGTGCATGGTGCAAGAAGAGGTTGTGCCTAAAACACTTCTTCGAAGAATATCATTACTGTGAAAACTTCGTGCCTTAAAAATCGAATGATATAGTTTCTTTTTAAGTAATCTTTCGTTATTTAAAACAATTTTAGATTAAAATTAGAATTAGATTAGAATTTTATGCACAATTTTGCAAATGGTCAAATTAACACACACTCATCATATCACACATTTATTTTTTATTTCATAGAAGATATATTGTAAGTCGAAAGCCTTGAGCAATAAGGGTTAGAGGGACGATATGCGAAAGGGTGCGTGTATGTGTGTACAATTTTCAATGGAAATATGTACGTGCCTGAACCTAAATAAAAATTCTTTAAAAAGTTCTGTTATATATGTATTGTCATTAAAATCGCCTGCTAAACAAAACATAAAAAGTTTTTGAGGGGTAGTTTTCACATAACAAGGGTTTATTAATATAAGAACATGCCCCATCGTTAACAAATAACTAGTCGGCAACATTCATAGTTTCGCACACGATTAAAACCCGAAAAATCTTTAAATTTTGAATTCTAATTTTAAATTTATTATATTATCATTGATTGTCCAAACTAAATATTTTAATCCATTACTTACAAAAATGTCATATTAATAACTAAATTTTTTATTTATTGATAATACTAAAGGGGTGGATGGCACATAATTTAGAGGTTATTTCGAATAATACTGATAATTCTTAATAGAATTAATGATCAAAACTGGATGTTTGCAGCAACAAAGTCCAAAATCTTAAGCTATGTGTCATATGGCGAAGCATCCTATAGGGGTAGAATTTTTGAATTATGATACTCTAGGGGGTGAGTATTTTAAAAATTCAAGATAATATTATAATATAGAATCAATTAGAACAATTTTGTGCAAAAACAAGAAAGAAAAAACAATGATACCTCCTAAAACAGTAAAAGTATCAAAAATATAGAAGGGGTGATTTCCACCCCTAAATATGAACGATTGCCCAAAAATTTTTTTTTTTTTATAGCCTGGGATCCTCTTTTCACCTGCAAAGTTACAAAAAAATTGGCGTCGGATACCAACCTAACCCCCCTTGTCAGTTGCATATTGAAATGGCAGGCGAAGATAAACGAGTAAAACAGCTACACAGGCTTCGGGGTGACTTAAACGCTAAGTCAGCGGTCCTCGACAAATTTCTTAAAAAACCGTCAGCAGACATAGATCTTATAGAATTAAAGGATAAACGTACTGATGCTGAACGCGTTAAAACAGATTTTGAAACTACGCAAAACGAAATAGTCACTAGTTAGTGACGCAGAAGTCGATTCCGAATACGCCGAAAGAATTGAATTTGAGGAACTTAACTGCTCAGGCAGAACGCATTCTTAGAGAAAAGGAACCGTTAATTCCAATTGATTATTCCGCATCAACGTCTCGCGATTCTGATCATATCGGTAGCATAGCAAGCCTCCAAGAAAATGCACAAATCTCAGCGGCTACACGGGTGCAATTTAACGAGAATAAAATAAATCTCAAGTTACCCGCGTTAGATTTACCCAACTTCAGCG